>JABUQX010093680.1:0-23623 GCA_015478945.1 Trachelipus rathkii | reverse complement strand
CGCCAAAATGCTATCGACATTATTGTAAAGTTTCAGCGGAGAATAACTCGTCAGAAAAAATCTAATGTGTTTACCCAAATCTTAATTGACTTTAAGTAAATGATGAAAATGTTATTGAAAACTCAAGAGCCTAAATAAAATAATACTAGAATTTTTTTTTTTTTCTAAGTTTAAATTATGTTTTTCGATTTTTCATATGCTCTTTTAAAGTAACTATGATTTGGTGCTTTACAAATGGTGGTTTTTTACATCGATTCGCTCGAACCTTCATGTATGTCCGTATGCATTTGTGCTGGTGCAAAAGCTGTTAACAATTGCGGAGGGTACCCCCGTGGACTTCAGCTTACAACCATTAAAAAACAATGAAGAAAATAAAAGAAATACCGTATATACAGTAATAATTAATATTTATATATACTTATTTAAAATTATCTTACTGCAAAGAATATAGTATAATAAATTAATATTATTATATTATATATAATTATATAATAGTACGTATATATTTAATATATATAATATATATATATATAATATATATATATTTAATAACGTATATATAAATATTAGTTATTATATATTATAATATTATTTATATTAAATTAAATAATATATATTACTATATAGTATATTAATATATAATTATATATATATATTTTATACTTATATAATTTAATATTATAATATATTAATATATAATATTATATACATAATATATTTTATTATATATATTGTGGAGGTTATCTTCTGTGAAGTGGAAAAAACATCTATACAGAGCTGAACTACAAAGTTTACAGAGTATTAGATTGCCGAACACGCCCCGTTATGTTAAGATGTGTATGTAGTTTCGTGGGAACTAAGCACGCCCAAGCGCCGATTATCACTATATTAAAAATCAGCAGACGAGCATGAGCTTCTGTTTTAGAGAATAGTACAAAATAAATGCAAATTACAGTATCTAAGAATACAATGGCAATTTAATCTAATTAAATACAATCTAAACAAAAACAAAGTGGAGTGTTGAAAAAAGGGCATGACCCTTTAGTACATATTATAGAATAGAGCAAAGTTAGGGCGAAACTAGACATAGTCAAGATAGAGGCCATAAAGACTTTAAGAAGGTTATAGAGAAAAATAGTAAAGGAATTTGCCCAAAACGAAAAACGCAATAGAATTGATAAGCGGTATCAAAACACAGCCTAAAATCTAGTAAGAAACACAGTAAGTGTTCTAGCATAGACTGAGATAAATTCCGGGTAGGGCTATAAGTAGTGTTTCAAGCAATAGTCCAAACTAGGGTGTCAGAGGCTAGAGTAAGGAGATAACACTGAGTGCGAGTAAGATCTGCATGTATCTTTAAGTATAGTGTGGGAAATAACAGCTCTGGGGATAGCCGTTATTTCGCAACATACTAACCACCTAGCTGGGTGCGCTTACATAGCAGTTTGAGGAGAGGCCAAGCTGGCGCGGTAAGTAGCTAGGCAGAGCGGTGAACAACCGGAAAATGTTAGATTTAGAAAGCTTTTTGGAACAAGATACTTAGCAAACTATAGTAAATAGAGAGTGTCGCAGTTAGATCGGTATTTACTTATTATTAACCCAAGCGGCGTCGCACGCGCGCTTACATAGCAGTTAGTGGGAAAAGCCCAGCTTTGCGTCATAGATTGCGCCAGAGCTGGTGAAGCAAGCCCCAATCTCTCTCTCTTCTCTCATCATCTCTCTCTTCTCTTCTCGTCTCCAGCTAATTTTCTTATTATTTCTTCTCTCCTTCTCTCTCTCCTCCTTCTTTCTCTTCTTTCTTCTTCTCTTCTTTTCTCTTATCTCCTTCTTCTCTCTTTCCTTCTCCTCTTCTTCTCCTCCTTTCTCCTTCTCTCTTTCCTCTTTTCTTCCTTCTCTCCTCTCCTCTTCTCTCTTCTCTCTCTTCTCTCTCTCTCTCTCTTCTCTCTCCTCTTATACCAAAATTTTCCTCTTCTTCGTTCTCTTCCTCTTCTTCCTCCTTCTGTTCTTACTCATCTTCTCTCTCTCTCTCTCTTCTTCTTTTCTTCTTCTTTTTTCTCCCTCTCTCTCTCATCTCTTCTCTTCTCTTCTCTCTCTCCTCTCTTTCTCTCTTCCCTTTTTTTTCTTCCACTTATGTCAACTTTATTCTTCTCTTTCCTCTTTTTCTTCCCTTTTCTTTCTCTTTTTCTTTCCTCTCTTTATCTCTATCTCTCTCTCTCTTATCTTCTCTTCTATAAAGTTAACAACAATAGCAATTTTAATATGTGTCTGTGTGAGCTCTACAATGTAATGCTATTATGCATGTTATCAGCAGGATCCATATTCGTTATGCATTATAATGAAACTTCCAACTTATTAATTGTACTGTGGAGACTAATATCAAATGTATATGCTGTTATAATGATTCCAGGGAATCCGTTTTCTGTGGTTGCAATAACAAAACAGCTCTCTCAAGCTATATATTTGACTAGTTCATAAGTTCAATATTCTGTAGGATTCTTCTCAGATAATGATTTCATATGGAATATAGACTACAGTCTTTATGCATGTATACCCAGGAGTCCTTTTGCATAGTGTAATGATTATACTAACAGCCTCTTCAATATATGATTGTAATATCCCTAAGCTCAATTCTGTGATTTCCTGAGATTAGTTATATGTGGATTTAACTGAATGCTGCTTTAGCAATTATACAGGGAATCCTTTTGCGCCCGTGTATTGCATTAATAACGCTTTAAATATACTATTTGACTGCTACTCTGATAGTTCATATGTTCTGTGAATTCTTGAGAATATGTCATATGTAGCAATATTAATAGATTTACCTGTTAAGTCTTTTTTGTTTTTTTAGGACAGGGTAACCCTGTTGACATAGTAGTAGAAAAAATTGTAGACTTCTTCATTCAATACGTAATGAGCGTCTAAGCACCGCTTCTATTATATAATTTATGCTCTTAATATAATTTTTATATATTATATTTATTATATTATTATATTATTATATAATTATATATTATTTATATTTCATATATATATATATCATATATTGAGTCGTGTAAGGCCCCACGGCAAACGCCATCGGTGAAATCACCATGGGTCTGATCGTACAATTATAACCCGTCAAATTTAAATAGAGAGAATATTCAGTCATTAATTAACAAAGTGTAATCCTTGAGTAGATATGTCTAATATTAATAACAAATAATATTATGGTAGCATTTTGTAGAACAAGATAAATAGATTATACAAATGGAATTCGGATAAGGATAATGTTATCTGGAAGTGTTAATGATCCGTAAAGTAGGAATAACGTCTAATCTGTAACAAAATAAGATATGGCAAGATTGTCGGGTATGACTCGAAATTGCAATGGGTAGGCGGGTTCCGTAACATTAGTGACGTGATAATTGTATGCTAGAGGCGTGCATGATACTGTGTAAGCTGTTTTTCGTCGAGTGAGTGCCATCCCCATGATCGGCTTATATTCTAGTTTCGTCTTTATCATTCGTCCCATCGCCTGTGCGATAGATGAAACCTGGAAGGGTATCTTGATGGAGGGTGGTCGAAATGGATCCGGAGTATGAATCCGAAATGAACGTGCATTGTTTTCCCAGGATTTCATTGCCAGTTACCTTGGAGGGTCAACAAAAATAATTAGTTTTGCGTAAGAGAAAAAATTGACGAAGAGTCTTGTATTTTAAATAAGTTTTAAGGCTTGTAGGCGTGAGCGAATCTGATAAATAAATAGATTGATCTTGTTTAAGATAAGAATTGAGAAGACCAATCATATACATTAATTTGCTTAATTGGCATGTGGGGGTATGGGAAGGTTCGATCGGAAAGAGCCAGATGGCCATGTCGTTTTAGTCGACCAATTACTGGGTGAATCTATCGATGAACTGTGGAATTGCAGATGTGCCTGTAAAGGAAGCATGGCCTGTTTGGAGAGAGAGTCGAGAAGCAAATGTGGAGGGGAAACAATTGGTATCTCAGTAAGTTATTAGATCGGCAGACTTTTGTAAGGATATAGAATTTAAGATGTTATCTGTTCGCAAATGCCAGTATTATTGATGGGCCTCCCTGAAATCACGGTGTCAGGCAACGTATTGGGGTTGAAACCGAAGTAATTGTAAGATGATGTTTTTAGAAGAGAGTGCATCTGCTTAACTTCAGTTACCCGAGGACGATCGAAGGTCTAGATAGGATCGCATCTTTTGTATGGGACAAAGATGCAGTTAGAAGGGAGCTATTACTACATAGATCCAGTTCCGATCGAATAGGTATATGACGATGGGATTGCGATCGACCCCCCAAGATTTGAGCGAGATACGTAACAGTCAGAGCCGATGACAGTTGTTTTAGGTATGTTTAATATGCGTATTTAAGGGAGTTCTATGATGAGCCTAAATTTGACTTGCATTACAAAATGCGAACAATATCAGTAGGTTACTGGGAGATTGGAAGTTCTCGTTCCTTTTCCTGAAAGCCCAGTAGTTCGGTGGGAGAACAATGAATTAAGGAGTTACATTGAATTTTAAGTAGTTGAGTTGGTTCGAGAAAAGCAGATTAGCGAATATACTACGAATATCACATGAGAGGAAAATTGACGTCGCTGTATAAAGTAACAATTGCATTAATCAGCAAGTATATTAGAACACCTCCTGCGAACGTTCACCATAGTTGTGACAAATAGAAGAGACGAACTTGGATAGATCTGTTTGACAAGAAATTATAATGGGGAGTTTCCGCGATATAGCGAGCGAATGAGTTTGAGAGAATCCGTTCTCAGTTGTATATGCTTTTTCTAGTCAAAGAAGCACGACATCAATTCGAGAGCTCCCGGAGTCAAGTATTTTAAAGGTCCGCCCGTTCGACCCATTTTGAGAGGCCAATGAGGTTTGAAAGGCATGGGATTCAAAGGGAAAGCGCTGAACATTTTCTCCATTATACGCTATGGCAGGTCAGTAAGAGGTCTTTGGCGTCAGCTGGTTGATCTTTCCTAGCAACAGATGGGAAGACAAAACATGTCAAATAGATGGAAAGGGTTTCCCATCCAGATTCTTATATATATCAAAAATTGATCCGAGGGATGTATTGACGGAGCATGATTACCGAATCATGTGCGGACCAAGAGCACCGTCTTGTATGCCAGGAGTTGATACCTCTGCAAGATGTAAAGCCGGTATGTAGTATATTTCCTCCGTTGAAGTTGCTTGCTGGGTCCATTACTCAGTTTTTAAATGCTCCCCAGTGTAGCGGAAGAACTGAATGGTTAGCAAGCTATAACCTAACGATCGCTACACGAGAGCCCTGAGATCGTCGCATATATCGCCATACGGCGTGAGGTTTGAGGTTAATTAGGAGCGACCGAAGATAATTTTCTGTGTAACTTACACTAAAGAAGGGAGTTTGGAGTACCGTCGGATATAAGTTCGAATATTGTTACGCGTTGACGATTAATCGCGAGATTCGTGCGTGCTTTATATTATCATGTTTTGGTGCTGTCTTATATGCTATTGGTTGTGCTTCTTGTTGATTGTGCACTTTTGGACCACAGGGGCGACGCTGCTGAGGAAGAGAGGGAGCGCTTAATAATAAATGTTTTATATTAATAATAAGAAATATTATATATTTTTTATATATATATATATACTAATTATATATATATATAATATTATATATATTATATTATATAATATTTATGATGCCCCGAAGAAAATAAGCTTTTAGGGCCTTAGACAATATGGGCAATTACGAGTATGCAGCTTACCCAGTGTCAATTATTATCACGACCGTCTAAGCGACAAGGTAATTCTTCATTACCATCGTATTCAGAATGTGGATTCTTTTAATAAAATGATTTAAATTACCGCAGTTGAAGAAAAAGGCTTATGGGCCGTGTCTACTGATGATATAAAATTTTTTGAATGTTAATAAATCATTAATGAATTTATATTTATGATAATTACAATACCAAGATTAGCTTCGCAATTTGAACACTTTGGTTTTTAAATAAATGAATAATACAAACAGAACAATGAACTTTCTTTGAATTTTCTGTATTATTCGGATAAGAGAAGACTTTATGGATTATAATCTCTCTTCAACAAAGGCAATTTGCTCGGACTGGGCCATTTTCAGCTCCCCTAAAAATGAAATTAAAATCGGAATTTCAACCCATTTTTACCAAATAACGCCAAACTGTAGCTTTTTTGCCCATTAAAAAGTCGTTTAAGAGTTTCTGTGTCTGTTGTCAAGTCATTTTCAGAATTTTCAATTTTTCTAAACACATGTGTTTTTTCGTATTTCAACTCCAGAATTTTTTTCCGAAAAGACTTCAAACTTGAAATATGTATGGGTCATTACTTAATAGTTTCACCAATGTTTTTTTTTTTTTTTTATATAGTTTTTGCTCAGCGTTCTCCAATTTCTAAAAACACTTATTTTTATTTTTAAATGAAAATTACGATAAAAGATTTTTTCTTGTTTGGGCAAGGGTGAATTTTCAGGGCATGAGTGAGTCGGAAAAGAGATGCACTTTTTATTTAATAATTTCTTTGTATATGCATTAGTTTGAGTTTTATGAAAGATTAAAAAAAAAAAATTAATTTTCTTTGGAGATACCAATATTGAGTAAAAGGATATCACCCGATACCAACTGAAAATTGTATGATCCGATATGATAGTTAGGAAAAAATATTATATCATTTTCATTTCAAAATTCAAATGTTATATATTTATGTAACTTTATTACAGCATGTTTTGCTTGATACTACACTGTGTTATTATATATGAATATATATATATAATATATATAATATTATATATATTTATTTATATATATATATTATATATATATATAATATATATTATATTTATATTATAATATATATATATATGTTAATATATTTATAGATATATACTGATCATATATATATATATATTAATACTAATAAATAAATATTATATATATATATATTATATAGCATTTATATATATTTATAATATATTATATATATAGATATCAAGGTGGGCACTTATGAGAATTTAACGTCGTTATTTTATCGTAAAAAAGATATACCGTTAATGATAAGGTTATCTGTAAAGAATGTAGCGAAGTTAACGTTAATCGTAAGTATACTAACCCTTCAAAATATGTAGAAATAGTAATAATTATTGTATTTTTTTTTTTTTAAATATATCAAAATTTATAATGATTTAAGCTTATCAGAACAAATTAATGTAGTTTGACTATTAGAGTGCTTTTGACGCTTGCTCGAAGAATACTTCAAAGCGTAAATGACCTTATTTTCCAGTTTCAATGGCTTTTATTATAACAGTCATAAGAATACAAGTAATACATATATATAACTCCCAAGTGTAAGGTAGTTGCATAGTTTCGATATACTGGCCAGAACGATTTCGAATAGGTCGAAATACGCGCAGCAGAGATTCAGAGTATCTTCTCTAGTGCGGTACAACTGACAATGGCGGTCCTCCTGAGCGTAAAGCTTTGTTTCATGTAAGTGTATGAAATCTTGTAATTACGATTACGTTCCGTAATCCGTTTACCGTTCCAATGGATCTCCTGTGGCAAAACATTCGCGATGTATAGGCAATTGGACTAATGATGTGTTTTAAAGGCAAAGAGTTACTGCGCCAAAGTGATGTACAGAATGTGGACCGTATTCAGGGCTCGTTTCTTATAGTCTAAGAATCCTTCGGAGAGCAATCACGAACGAAATGTGCCCCATAAAGACAGTGTGAAGGGTAGTATAGGAAGTTATACAATGCGTGCAAGGTTGAGTTTGTAACATGATTTAAGCCGACGACTAGCTCCCTTTATCGTTACGTGTGTGCACTGTTAGTTCCGGACCGTATGACTTTAAATCAATTGTATGTTAGCGATATCACCTGTAATAGAGTTGAATGCCCATAATTTCGTTCGGGTCATGAAAAATCCATTGATAGACACGACGTGATTCCCAAAGTAAGTTTTTTTTTTTCCCCTATTAGCCCCCCATTTCCCGACGCCAGGTCTGCGGACCTTTCATTTTCGCAGAAGCAACCGTAACAGGGTGCTATTCGGTAGTTCAACAATGGCCTTTCACCAATTATTAGAGATGAAGCGGTAACTTATATGGTAGCAAGATGAGCCCTCCAAATTGAGTACACATAGTGCAGGCGAGGTGAACGTTTACTCAATCGTTGGGTTGGTATAATGGTCCAGACGACACTCTATTATAGATGCCCGCCCGGTCCGACTTTAACGCCAAGCGTTGTTATCCTAGGGCTGCAATTTATACGCAAGTTGACACGCAGAATGTGAAATGCCTTTCCTTCCTATCCGATCTGTTAACCAATTTTGGGAATTGAAGTTATGTTGATGATTCCCCTATACGAAGGGGACATATTGAAATATTATGAAAACTATGTTCTATGACTTTCACTTTGATGTTGTATGCTGGGATTATTGTTATATTAGCTGTTAATAAGCAATGAAATGAGATCTTTACGACAACGCAGTGAAGATTATTGTAACTAATAGGGTGTGCCACAAAGATGCAATCATATTATTTTTTATAAGTACTAAGAAAGATCATCATCCAGCAGCACTGCAATTACTCAGTAGAGAATTTCATTAATAACGAAAGTTTTATGATATTGAACGAGGGGACAGGCACTATCTTTTTTTCTTCAGCGAAAAAATAAATGATACAGCAAAAGAAAAATGTCAAATTTACTAAAGGGGAATAACCGATGTAGGCATAATAAAAAGACTTACAGTACTAACTCTGTGATTAAATTTTAAGTAAAGTAATTGAAAAATAGAAGATTTGTTATCAAGAATCAGAATCAAGTATTATATAGCAAATTAGTAAGTAAATGTAGATAGAATAGGAACTATTAATATAAACTTCGTAAATTAACTACCTATTATATCAATAGTTCTGATACGAGCGAATATCGGAAGAGCAGTTTTGAGAAAAAATATTGATAGAGAGATTTAGAATCTCGTTGTGATAAATAGTGCCGGTACATATCCTTTTATATCGTGAGATTAACGAAAAGCCCCGTTAAAAGTATTAAAGATAAATAGCATTAGTTATAGAAGCAGGATCATTCTACTTAACCGCAGTGTTAAGTATGTAGATGGGATCTAGAAACGCCTTAACCCCACGTTCATGTACCAAACAAACTTTTCTGAGTTTAAGTATTTTTGAATTTCCATCAATATTAATGTTTGGTAATGGAGAAGGGAACGGACGATAATGCAGAGATGTAGTAGAAAGGTGAATGAATGCTATACAGGACAAGGTGGTACTTACTAAAAGTTGCAATTAAATCGAATATTTAGGAAATGCAAAGGCGACTTTAATCTGAGGGTGCTTAGTCTTTACTATGAGGATTATGTTCCTAACCTTGTCATGTTGATAATGGTAGTGAAGGACTATGGTCTTGAATAAGACAAGTATAGTAATTACTAAAGGTACAATGTTCTCAGCATGGACTAATCTTAGGTGTGCTATGGTGTTTGAGAAGAATAATTGAATATAGAAGGAATGAAACGTTATTATATGTAAGAGTGTGTTCTATATATTATAATCTATATTATATCTATGTGGTGTGAAGAAAGCGATAGGATAAATGAGAAGAATAAATGAATAGATATGTGTAGATGTGTTTGGATCAAATGAGGATAAAAGTAAAATTGATAATGAAAATTAGTATTTAGCTTGGTATAAGATACGTGATATATGTATATAAGTGGTGTTATTATTATATATATATAATGTCGTTGTCTGCCGCGTTCTAGCCTGAAATAGAAGAAAAGTGTAGATTGAGTCGTGAACGAATGTCTGAAGAGATAAGAGAAATGTGAGTAATTGGCAGATACGAAATTAAAAAGGATGCATTAATAATAGGAGAGAAATGCGCGGTTTATATGTATGGCGCTAATGATTGTGGTACCCACCTGTAGTGAGCCTAATGGGATTAAGAACCCTTAAATGTACATTTACCATAGTGAGGTCTCGTCCGTACATATAATAATATAATACGGTTACCATGAATTTCTCTAGGGTAGGTTTTTCTCGTCTGTGATACGATTCTTACTCAATTAATTTTAAATAAAAAATTTTTAACAAAATCGAGATCCCCGCGTAATAAAGGCGGGCTCTAATAGCTTGTGTCGCACTGCCTTTTTCGTCATAGTTCCGTTGCCCGGACTGCTTGTACGTCTTTCCCGAATGCGAATTTGATCCCGACCAGCACCGTACATCACCCGCATAAATCTGGGCAATTAAAGAGAAACGTAAGTTGTAAGAAAGAATAAAAGAATAGACAATATCGTATAGTAGTATTCTTTTAGTTTTAACTTAAAACACACTTATACACATCACTGTATATATAAAACGTCGTATCGTATATTATATAGTTAAGGATATAGTACCCAAAATAATAAGTTCTATTATTATTATATTTCTCCCAGCTAAATGAATTTTAGTGAGGTAGTATATAATAGTGAGGGGGATCAAAAGTATGCCTCCATACTATCCCTGCCAACTCCCACCCCTGAGCCTCTATACGTCACTAAAGTTATATTATATATACTATATATTAGATATATATATACTATATGTTATATATATAAATATTTATATATAAATATATCTATATTATATATATATATATAAATATTAATATATAATAGTTAATATATATATATATAGATTAATATATTATTAATAATATAAGAATATACTAATATATTAAGGGATATAATATTAAGTGCAATATTATAAAAATACTATTGCTCTATTTTTTTTAAAAACCTTTCTATTATAGTAAAAATTATAGAAATATAAAATTAATCCACTGAGTAAAACTTATATTTATTATAAACATTATACAATAGTCCTAGAGTCTTAGCACAATTAGCAATGATTGAGAGAGAAGCGACTAGTGTAAGCAGGGAAGATCCTCATCCTAAAAAATAAATAAATCATTAAGCATCTCCAAGTGTCGCTATAATATATCAATTGAAGCTTATTACAAGAATTACCATGTAAGAAATTTAAACTATTCTCATAAAATTTTTACATAATATAGGCGAAATCCGATCTCTTAAATTATTACCGATTTGTATCATTCTATGTCACCTTTGTCTGATAACGCTCTCAGTCTCATCGAGCCGAATATTAGCTGGAATAAATGTTCAGAAAATTTGTGCCTTTCAGAAAGCCCGATAACTTCATATATGGCCCCTTATTTCCCACAATAAAATACGGATTGACGATCTGCGTGCATGGGCAAATCGAGTAACAAGGAAAACATATATATTATATACTTTTGTGTCTATTGTCTTGTTGTCATTATAGTCACAGAAAATTAGTCAACTACCTCCTTCGAATGCATTATGGCACTGAGTAGATGTCCAAGTTATTTTGAAATTAATAATAATAGAGAAATTACAAGACATTATATCATAATCGAATACAGTACATTATCTTATTAAAGTGCATAGTTATTCTCATGCGTATATATATATATAACATTAATAATGGACGACTTATAGTTATACATACTTAGATAGTACCTAATCCTGTGCTTTACTAAATCTATATGCATATTCAACACGATTCTATTCTATATATCCTATCTTAGACATAATATTATTCAAAGCTGTAAGGTAGTACCTTAATATAGAAAGCCATGCGATGTACGGTTCAAAAATACTATCTGATCTCGATCCACGCCTTAATTTCCATAGTTTATAATACTTCCATTCTGAAACGTAGTACTATAATATATACATTGTTTTTAACTGTACTATACAAAAGGATAGATAAAGTTGCTTTAGCTACTTTGTTTCTCCGCTAGTTATATAATGGTAACAATATAACTTGATTTTTTAACACAGTTAAAACAAAATCCGTACTTAAAGTATTCAATCATAGAGCGTATACTCAGTGTGTTTTCAGTTCATATTATACACAAAGAAGGTAAAAGTAATTCATCGGTGCTCATGAAAACACCGTTTGGTACTGTAATATGGTTAATTACTAACACGTGAAAAACTCGGATCTGTTTGGGTTTCTTTATTTAAGATTGTATTTCCACATCCAGGGATCTAAACTGCCCATTCTATAATGTCTTGTATAAAAGTATACCTGTTAAGGCGAATCATGTTGTGCACTTGATGGAAATGGAAAACTTTTAAGATAGAACAGAGAACTTGTTCACAGCTTGACAGCTAAAGCGATTATGGTTTAAAATGAGGTTAGACTTACAAGGTTATATAATTTTCGACCAATCACAAGAATGGCCGTGTAGAAAAAAGGTTTACTCCGTCCAGTCACGAGAAAGACAAAACGTTTGTTTTACGTAGAAAGTGAATTGCAGAAAATGATTTGTGAACATTTATTATTTTTTTTGGGATATGAAATGTATTGATTTTAATTTTTAATTATCTGTTTTTTTTATTACAATATGTTATTATATTATGCCTTTGATGAAATAATGTTTACTTATTAGAACATGACGTTCTTTTATAATGTAATATGTTATATTTTATAGATTATGTAAATACCTCTGATTTTTTGTGCATCTAAGATTTCGCGGTCTTTTTCTTTTAGGCATTGAATTGCTTTATGCATCTTGACCAAAAATTTGGTAAAAATACCTTTAAGACTACGATAAAAATATGTGTAATGTAAAAATAGTGCATTTATCGGCAATTCAGCGCATGGTTTGCATATAGTAGAACATAAGGTTTAATAAAATATCTATCAATCAACTAAAAGCTGAGTTTTTATCCCCCACCATAAAGAGATAAGTTTTAAAAAGGGTTAATAACATGTTGATGGTTGACTAGCCGCGAGTGGCCCAACTTAGTTGAAAGAAAACGACCCCACTATAGAAAGCTGCGGCAAGAAGCTAGTACCTGCCTACTTAGGTTTGACAATGTAAAAAGGGGTTATTACGTCGAACAAAGAAAAAAACTTCAACTACAACTCGTGAATTTGAGGAGGAAGAAAAAGAGATAGCTCCCAGCACTGCTCTGCGACTTTATAGTGACGAAAAAAAACGGCCATATTAAAACCTTATACAGACAAGATGTTTATACATATAAATATATAGAGTATTAGTATTTTAAATAGCTGCATAATTTAAAAGCTTTTTATCATATAATCTACCTTTATTTCTTTTTTTTATTATTATAATAACTTAATTTATCTACTTCTAATATTTATGTAAGTAGCTATATATTTTATAACTTATGACACTATATTTGACTCTTTCTTTTTCTGTATGATTCATAATAATCATTCGGATATATATCATATATAGTATATATATTTCGAATACTGCTAATTGAGGTTATGTGGTAAGAATGATATATATAGTCATATTATATATATACTTTACTTAATTATAAGAATATAATAAATAGACATCTAACTAACCAAGCATTAATTAGATTAGCTATACTATATTTCTTTTAATAGCTCGATAATTATTAATAAATTTTAATTACTATATTTATTTAAGAATAAATGATATAAATTATATCACTATATAATATATTCAATCATAATAAATTATAGGTTATTATTATATATACCTTATTTATATATTCGATCTCGATTGGAGGTTACTGTGGTGACCTGAAATGATATATTAATATTTTAACAAAAAATACTATTAATGTAATAGGAATTGCTATACACTATAATTAATTTACGATTATTACAGAAGTAAAAGGTTATGCTTTAACATAGATAGATATTTTAATAATAACATATTATCGCTAGTGTTATATATAATGGTACTCGTATGTATATTTTAATATAGTGTGTTATTATATCTTTGAAAGCGCGTTAGTTAGATGTTTATGAATATGTGTATTTTAAATTTGTTATTCATATATAGCTGTATTTAGAATGTACTAATATAAATTTGGAAGATTCCACTAGTTCAACAATTCTCATTTGTAATATAAATATATATCGTATATATATATAGTAAATTTAAACCTGCAATAGTACTCATTAATATTATATATTATGAAACAATTTCAATTGGAGATATTTCAACAGTTTTATAAACATTAAATTCTTGTTAATCATGTATCATGTTATAATAATTACGTATTATTATATATGTTTATATTTATATTTTAATATTATACTTTAATATATTATAATATATAGTGGTATATTTCCTTTATGACCTTATATAGATTCCCCAAAATGTATGCCTATACCTATAGTTTTCGAAGAAATTGTATCCTATATAATAATGAATGTGCATATATATGTAGAAGTGAAATTACAAGGTAATAGTTATTACTTGAACAATGATTAGTAATACTCTCGCAATCAGAAATGCACCGCTGATTTATATTGAAAGGAAATTATCGATTCTTTTATATTATGACGATCATGTGAAATAACTCTACGGAAATATATAAATACAACCCAGTATCCCCCGATTTAGTGAGTGCTAGAATATGAATTAGATAATAAAAATTGATCTCGGTCATTTATTATATTTCAATTGTGGAAACAAAAATAGAGTTGAAATTAATTAGATATAATAGTAGACTATATAAATATTGAATTAGTTTGCAGTAAAAATTCAGTCACGTCGTTATTATCTTTATTATAATTTTACATTATTAATCTCATATTTTATATATATAATATCGATAATTTGAGATAGAGTCGTCTATTCTTGTTTTCAGAATTACTTCATTTTAGGCTTTCCCTATATTTAGAAGGTAGATTTCGCATTATACCAACTATTCTGTTCAAGTTATCATTGAAATCTGGTATCGGGTGGCTTCTTTTTAGTAGTTATTGTATTACGTAATTATAAGACTAAAAATAATCAATTCTCCCATATTTAATTACCGTGTGATTAATAATATAGTTTAATAGTAATCATTACTTCTACTTACTATAATAAATTTTATTTTCAATATAGCACTAACTATTATATTTTTAAAAACATTTTTTAATTTTTTCAATGTAATAATATATTATTGATTAACGATAAAATTGGTTATTAGTAAATTGTAAAGTATTTCTATTCTGTTTCATGTAGTTATTATAATTTGATATGTTTATTACAGTTATTATTATTTAATGTCGAATATTAAATAAGGACAAAAACATAATAAGCCTTAATATCTGAATAATACTATATAATTTTTGAAGTAATTGAAATTGAATGGATAATAGAAGAGTTAATAAACAATCTCTTAAATCTTCCCTATAATACATTAATTTTTATCTTAATATAGTATATATATATATATATATAAGTACATTTTAAGTATTAGTTTCTACATAAAGTATATATATATATATTTTAATATTATATATTATATTAATTATATTAACTACTATTAATTAATATATATATAATATTACAAATATTATAATTTTTACTTATTTATTGAATTCAAGGGGGCAAGTTTATTTCCTTTTAGTTTTTGTAATTAGTTATGATGCTTATCTTTGAATTTAGACATAATATTATTTTGTTTAATTCATTTATGTTAATATAATTACTTTTATTGTTATTTGCTTTTGTATTATTAATTATCTGTTTCTTCATTCTGTTTTTTTAAATTATAAAATTGTGTTCTCTCGTTAGATTGTTTAATTAAAACCAAATCTAAATTCTCATCTCTATGCTTATACGAAATCGTTCCAGAATCATTCATCATTATTATTTGTACTCATTTAATATTTATTTAAAATTTATTTTAAATGAATACATAATTTATTTAGTAAATACAATTACTATTTTTTATTAGAATTTTAAATAAATAGATATTCTCACATTTGCTTAATACATTAAAAAATTATCAATAAGTCTTATTTTTCATGCTATATATTCTTGTCCTCAATATTATTCCACCATATATTCTACCACAAACGAAACTTTCTGCATTTTTTTTATTTATTCATATTTTTTTATATTAAACACAAAATTGCCTTTTATTTAATTTCTTGAGAATTTCAAGAAACTTTCGTTTTTTTAATTAATTTTTTCATAACAAACTGATATATACGCGGATTTTTTTAGATATTTATTATTATTTGGTGGTTTTGTTTGTGTCTGTATCTTTTTAACATTGTATCACTGTAGAGTGTTCTCGTTACAAATTATCAAATCTGCTCGTATGATTTTTATTTCATCATTTAAATAATTTCAGGGGTTCAGATCACTGCAGTCGAAATATAAAATATTCGTATCAACATTGCTTTATTAATTCGGTAACCCTTTCTCAAATTTGATTTAAAATAGTCGATAATAATTTATATTTTCAATATCTTATAATCATTTTTCGAAAACGCTGATATCTATGTATATTATTATTAACACTATATCAAACATATACAACATACTATACAAACACACAGTATATTATACACTATATTATATTAATGATATTGTTTAGATTATTGTAGTGCTTTATAGTAGAAGTATCTATATTGTTATGATAATATATAATATATATATATATTATATATATAATATATATATGTGTTAGAAAAGTAAATGTTAACCTTTTAAATAATGATATATATATATAATATATAATTATATATTATAATATATATATTATATAATTATATATATTTAATATATATATATATTATATAATATTATTATATATATATATATATATATATTATATATATTATATATATATGATTAATATATATTATAATATATATATAATTATAATTAATTATATATATATTAATATATTATATTATATTATATATATAGTTATAATATATATATATAATATACGAAATTATAAATTAATAATATCATATATATTATATATAATATATAATATATTAATTATATATAATATATCAATGAGATAGTCTGTTAGAACAGTATCTGTCAAAACTCACTCTATTAGTGGAGTTTTAGAGCATGTTAATCTTATCTCAATTTGGTATGCCCCTTCTTATGATACGATCTAATAAGTAAACGAGGTTATCATCCCGTGGGTCGCCTATTAGGTGGGTGCTTAGATGCCACCTCCAATGAGTTATGTTTATGGCTTATGTTAGGTTAGACTGTAATAAGCGCTGAAAATGATTTTAGGCAAACATTAATTATTTATATTATTATATATATATTATATATATATATTTATATTATATATAGTTAATTATATTATAATATATATATATATATATATTATATATATATATTATTATATTTAATATTATATATATAATTTATAATGATAATTATTTAATATATAATTATTATATTAAATACTTAATATTTATAATATATTTATATATATATATAATATATATTATATATATATATTATAGTATTAATATATATATCAGCTGGGGTTCAAGTATTAATTTTGCTTCATAATGATAAGCAAGTACAAGTGCAAGGAATATCTTAGAATTGTATTTCTAATGTACTAATACATAACAAATATACATAAGTTCATACGAGAATTATTGCAAGAAGTACAAACAAGTACATGAATCAGTATTCAAGTTATACTAGAGTGCGAGTAGTGTTCAGTAGTGTATAACGATAATAATACAATTAAGTACAAATATCATAAAACATTGATCTACTTCTTAGTAGTAATTTAAAGAACTTATTATACTTGTGAAGTGGACTGGTTAGTATATATGTTTTAAAATATGTCTTGTTTGATAATTTATCTTTACTCTTTTTATCGTGATATAGTATTTTATTGTGTTGCTCATTGTTTGTTTGGATTTAGTGAAAGGTGATTTATGGTAATATATATTCGAATATATTTTGTTTTTAATGAAAGCTTTATTAAATTTTATCCTGGTAATGTATGTTCCATTATTAGTTTCGGCGATGGTCTGCGATTGGCGTTTCTAAAAGATAAGTTTTTTGTTTTAAATTTATTTTTCATTTTTTTGTTTTAGTTTTTAAATTTTTTTAAGATGAGTATGTTAATTATTAAAAGCAAAATAATTTCTATAGTATAAATTAAAATATATATAAGGTTAAGTTCGCTGTAACTTTGTTTTTAAATGCACTTTACAGTATTTAGATATTAGTACTTATAATTTTAATTTAGAATTAAATTTAATGAAACAGATTGAATTACTATCCTGTTTATCATCCTTATTTTTTAGTCTGTTTGTTCTTATTTGCTGTGTGTATAATTATATTTTGACTCGAGTGTTTATCAGTGTTTTGAATGATTGTCCAAGATTATGCGTAGGGCGGGCTTTCTCTCATTAATATGGCTTTACACCTATCCGCGTTAATATTAATCTGAACATATTGCCTCATGGATATTAATCATCCTTCAGTATGTTTGGCTGATACCGTAACTTTGCTCTTTCTGCTGCAAACACAATGACTAATGAATTCATCCTTTAACTTTGTATATAAGAATACCCTATATACTTATTTTCAGATACACAGTTTGTTTTGTAAAAGCAAGAAGCGATGTGCCCATCTATAACATTACGCTCGTAACATCGTCTCGCTCGCACTCACTCGTAATGGTTTAAATGCTCAAATTTCTAAGTGTGCTCAAAATCTTTCTATTCTTCCCTTCGCTCACTGTCTCTTCATTACAATAATTCTTGTCTGCTCATGACATGCTTTCATACTGTGCACATGGTTGTATCAACTCTATCTTTTTTACAATAAATACTATTATATTATTTTATACAACGAATACTAGTTAATTTAGTCTTCATCATGCTCTAAGACTGATTCAATAAGTGTCCGTGTGTTCTTAGGGGATTTCTAATGTAGTTCACCAAACACTGAGCTGTGTAGGGGTCTTCTCGATACTGGATTTAGGTGGGGGTGTGCAGTAGATGATTCAGCATTCTCATAGAAGTTCTGGAGCAGCTATACAAAGAACCTGACACGGAAATTCTGGATCGTCCCAACCAATTCTGAAGCACACCTTAACCTTACAACTGGGTCTTATAACCGACTTATGCGCAGTCGGTTGCTCTCTAAATACACCAGTTTGCGTCGCTCCTCAGTTGCGTGTTCAAAGATCTCTGACCTCCTTTGAAACGCTTTATATTCCTTCGAATAATTTTAATTATTTCTCTCCAACAGCTCGCGATCCTGCCTACTACTGACGTTTTGTTCTGCGATAACGATTTATATTGTATTGGCTTACTCTCTCGACGCATGGGCTTTAGCGTCGCTTTTTACACTAACTCTACTCTGTAAATAACCTCGCTTTGATATGATGCGCTTCGGCTTCGTGCCAGTGAAGGTTGAGGCTGTAATCGGTATTACGGGATGAAACAGGTTCGATTCCATCTTCAACTACAATCTTCTCTCCTGTCAGAATCCAGGGGTTCGATTCGTGCCTTGTTTCTTCAGGCCATACAATAAAAAATACAGGCATAAATCGATATCGACTCTGGCGCCGTTCCGATTATCCAGATGTGGATAAATTGCTCGTTCCCTATCACTCTCGCTAAATTTAATTTCACATATCCAATAGATCTTAGATGAAATCCGCTTTCGTTAGATCATAATGTAACTCTTTCTTGTACGAAGTGCAAGTACTATTCGCAATGAAATGATTAGGGCATTTTATACATAATCCCACTATTTATTCCCTCAGAATACGCAGAAATAATATATGGTCAGTCTGACTGATAAATCTCTTTTCCTTTATTGAAAATCTATCCATAATTTCTGAAAATACTTTCTTCACTCAAGCATTGTTTTAACATAAATAAAAGTCTTCTTCGACAATAAAATGATTACGTGCTCTGTAATCATAACCTTGAATATGACTTAAGTCATCTTTAACTATATTATTTCGATCAGTGAATAGATCCTCTGTTGTTAAAACTCTCCAGTGAAAGGCCAACTCTCGTCCTTACTATTTTCGACTATACTTACACTCATACCTTGGCGGAATATCTGAGACCATTAACTATCAACCTCCTCACATTCTCCCTCTCTCTGGTTGATCCATTGTCTTTGACTTTGTGATTACATACGTTGATCACGGCATAATGTAAAGCCTCAATATTGTATTCTCTGAAGAATCTTAATGAACCGATGAGAGATAGGCGCGCTAGAGCCCGGATGCATTTTCCTCCCCGAATGTTTCGAGGGAAATGTGTATATTACAGATGTAAATTATGACTCCTTCTGCACCCTCGTCATCAAATCAATTTGTATTATTCTCTTATGGTGTGGTCTAGATACTACTTAGTCCATGTACTGTTCCCCGAGTGTTGAAGCACGGCAGTATGCACAAATGCCAACCCTTAAATTGTTTTGTTTCTCGGAGAATATGCAGTGTGACTGAATACGATAGCAATAGCACTCGACCTCTCGTGTCATCCTATCTGTACTTTTAAGTAATATCGTTCTCGGTATACGTCAACTACTGCAATGTTCATCCACCGTAGTATTCTCATAGATCTGCATGCTGTAAAACATAATATAGTCTTACTTAACTTATCAGCTATCTCGGTTAGATCCATCTGAATCTCAGTGTCATTACTATAACCGATATCGCTCGCCTCACGGTCGTGTATCGGGGTTGTTCACCCCGAAAGCTCCACTTGGCAGATATATATACGTTTTAACTGTATATAGAGTATTTCGGTAAACCTGAAATTGATAGTATATTAGAAGTACTTTTGCCAGGTATTAATTTTATGGGTGTGTTTATTCTATAGACATACTGTGGGAAAACTATACTGGTTTAGTAAGAGTAGTCAATAGTACCTATAATAGTAGTAATAATAATTAGTATATATACAATATACTATATATATATTTATATATTATTTAGTATGATAATTAATAATATATATATTATATATATATAATTATATTATATATATATAATATATATTTATATTATATATATATAATATATTATATATAATAATAATATATATAGGACTTGTGCTATATATATATATACTGGCCTGATTATTGCCAATGACCAGAATATATTCGGGTATTTAAGGGGAAAGTAAAGGCAATTTATGGAATAATATAATGATGATGATGGAATATTTGTAAATGCAATGAATCTATCGGATATTAATTGCAATCCAATAATGACGCAATAAATGTAATAATAATAAAATTATAATATAAGTAATTAATAATAATAATATAATAATATAGACCTGATGAAATATGTATAGGAATTAAAATATCAAGCCTATTGATTTAGAAAGTTTTTATTTTATTTGCATATGCCTAGTTATATCTGTACATAGTTTAATTTTCTTAAAATAATTTTGAAATCAATTTACATTTGAGAAGAAGAAATTATTTGATTTACATCCCGACGCGCGTTCTTCGCTCTAAACGTTGAGACAGTATTCAGGAGGGATAAGGCTCGGGTGAGAAGTGTTTAAAGATGTATTAATAATGTGTTGTAAATCAAATGATATTAGTCTGACAGTAAATACATTAATTTTATGTTAATGTGTCTGGTCTGCGGTTTGATTGTAAGAAGGCCTCCGCAATTTTTAGTTTCTGCTTATGTGGTATTAATATTGTGAGTGTTTATTATATTTATAAATTGCCTATATTTGATTGACCATGTGCCGTTTTTGAAATGTTCAAAGATTTGGTGGGACATTTTGGATAGCGGTTTCGCCTGATAATTTGCCCTGTCGACATCGGGCGATTCGTCGTGTAAGCCCTCATTACAATATATGGGCGAACTCCGTACGACGTCGGCTTGAGCTCTAGGCATTTTAGATTGGAAAAGTGTTTTCCGTCCAGGTGCTGTTCTTGGGAGTCAAGCATCTCTTGTGCAAAGGAAGATGCCAGATGTTTGGACTTATGGTATAGCGTCTTTTCAGATGCGAGATTTCAATATCGGATAGTCTGACTTTAATTTTTGAGAGGTCTTTAGTTTTCAGGTGGAAAGCGACTGTTCTTCTTTCTTTTTCTGTCAAATAGTGGTGTCTTTATGTTTTGTAGCTTCAGGGTGGTATGTACGTTCAGAGTACTATTTACCGAAGAGCTCGACTTCTCTTCCTACTTTTATTGAAATGCTTACTTTTCATTAATTTCAGTCTTCTTACCTGCTACATAGCTTGCTAACCTCTTATGGATTTAACGAATCGTTTTTGTAAGATGCAATTTGAATCGAGTAATTATTCCGACCCTCACTGTCTTCGATATATCTATGTGTACATCAATCTTTAGCTAATCACTATTTTTTTACTTCTAGAATGTAGCTTCTCTGGATGGTTTTATTAATTAATTTTCGTATGACTGATATGTGGATGATCACGTTAAGGTCAGATACTTTTAATTCTAATGCGCTCCTATTTCCAGTGATGCTGGCAGAATTTCTTTCAGAATTTCTCCAGACATATGTTTTCCAAGCTGATCGTCGTCGTACGCTCTTGTGTGAAATTCATATTCTGTATAAACTGTACATAAAGATTTGTCTACATAATCGGTACCACTCTAAAAACACCTTATGCTCATGACGCCACTAACTCTTACGATAGTTTTCTCGCGTCTGTTATGACATATATAACCAATACTCGTTGGGATCTCCTTAATCTCCATTTAAACAAAAATAAATGTTGCTCAAGACCTTCACTCACAACGCGTTGCTAAGGCGGAACCTCAAAGAAACTTGGGAGTATCATTTGACTGCGGGACTTTTTTTTCCTCTTCACAGATTTCTCCAGCCATACAAGGGTCTCATCCGCCCTGTATGAGTACTGTTCCATATCGGGGGGGCTCTGTTGTCAACCCGGCTTCTTGGACAGGGTCGAGTCAAAAGGCAAAAGCTTTAAAACTGTCCTGTACTTTCCAGTTCACGTGACCCTCTATCTTTGCGGAAGGCGATGTTGGGCTTTATCTCTTTTATAGGTACCATAGCGGCAGGGGAGGAACTTACCACTCGCGTACACCACCTTTACGACGCCCTCGTATGAAAAGGGGTGCTGCGTATGCGCACGTATCGAGTGTATATCATGTGTGGAGCTTATGTGGTAACTCCAGGCTTGTTCGCTGGGGTTCCTTCTATTCCTGCACTCGTTTGTGGAATTGCTGCTTCCTCTCAAGGTTCACCTGCTGAATTTAATCTGCCCTCACTTTAAAGCCTGCGTGTGTGCTCATCTCATCTGCTTAATTTGCGCTAGCGGATGAACTTTGGATGTGCAAACTCGCCTTTCCCTGAGATGGGGCTTCTGCGTTGGAGTGGTTGTGGGACAACGGTAAATAAGAAAAGAGGATATTTGAAACAAATGTACCATATGTCTAGAATTTGTTCTCAAGGTAAGTAATCATTTAGGTTATCTCGAGTAAGCACAGTACGTTATTTGGAATGCAGAATTTAAATAATATGTATATAATATATATAATTCTTTTAAGATCTAACTAAAAATCAGATAGTGAAATAGGCATTATACGATATAATCACTATAGATAAGTTATTGTTTATGTGAATTATTAAGCTTATAGATAAATAATAACTCTTGATTCGTATTGATAATAGATATATCTGTATTTATTTTATAAAATTATTTTACCTAAATATAGATATTATTATATATATATATTAGTTTAATATATATAAATATAA
>JABUQX010093679.1:10000-26408 GCA_015478945.1 Trachelipus rathkii | reverse complement strand
CTATATTATATATATATATATATATCAGTATATATATATAATATATATATATAGTAAGTATATATAAGTATGTGTGTGTGTGTGCGTTCGTGTGTGTGTTGTGTGGTGGTATCATTGGTGTGTGTGTCGTAGTGTGTGTGTGTGCGTTTATAGTGTGTGTGTGTGTGTTGTGATTGTAGTGTGTGTGTGAAGCTTAAATTTTTTTCAAATTGACTACAAACTTGTATATAATTATTATTTAGTTAAAATAAAGAAAAGAAATTAAAATTATTCGTATTTCCTCAGTTTATCGATGTTTTTTGTTTCAACAAATTATAAACGATATATCAACGCATTCCAAACTCTTACCTAAGACTCATAATATATATATATATATAATAATATTACTAATATATATATATTATTTTTAATTTATAATTAAATTTTTTTAATTATATTTAAATTAATAATTATAGATATATATTCTATATATATATATATATATATATATAATTATATATATATAATGATATATATATATATATTATATATATATATATAATATATATATATAATATAATATATATCTATATTACATATATATATAAAATAATAAATTCCTTAATAAAAGATTGCTTTTGGATGCCATAAGTATATATTTTTATTGTAGTTCAGCTATTAAACTTTTATAAAATAACAACTGGTAACATTTGATTATAAATATGTTATTTTGTGACCCAACCGCCCGACCCACCACTGTATTATCCGCTCGCGGCCGCCTTTTCTGGCGTCACGACCCCCGGTGAGAAACACTGGCCGTAGAAGAAAGGGGATCCTTTCTGGAGAGCTCTGGAGAACGAGTGGTTTAGGCCTAATGGAAGAAGGATGCTTGTTCTACTGAAGAGCGAAAACCTACCTGAGAGTTTTTAAACTCGAAGGACTGCGTCCGGTAACCATTATGCGAGAAATGGTCTCCCAAGAATGTCTAGGGTTAAGATTCGGGCCAGAGAAGCAAGATGCTGGACCAGCTGACAGGGCGAAGCCCTTCCTGGGAGTTGTTAGAGATTAGATATAATATATATATATACTAAATGTGTATATTTATAATATAAGATATATATATACATATTATATTTATATATATATGATATATATTTATATATATACATATATATTAATACTGTATATATATATATATATATATATATATATATATATATATATATATTATATATATATATATATATATATATAGTATATATATATATATATATATATATAATTATATATATAATATATATATAATATATATATATATATAGTACATATATATATTATAATAATTATATATATATTTACTATATATATATAATATATATATATATATATTACTTACACACACAACACACACACACACACACACACACACACACATACACACACACATACGCACACACACACACACACATACACCCACCCATAGACACCTACACCTGCGCACCTAACCTAACCTAACCTAACCTAATCCTAACCTAATCCTAACCTCAACCGTAAACCTAACATAACCTAACCTAGCCTACATCTACATCTGACCTAACCTACACCTACACCAAACCTAGCCTACAGCTACACCTGTACCTAACCTAGCCTACACCTAACTTAGCCTACACCTACACCTAACTTAGCCTACACATTTAAAAAAAAAACCTTTAAAAAACAAATAAAAGGCCTTTTTTTTAAAAAAAAAACCACTTAGCCTTTTACACATACACCTAACTTAGCCTACACCTACACCTAACCTATCCTGCATCTGTACCTAACCTAGCCTACACATAGCCTACACCCTCCCTAGATACACACACACACACACACACACACACACACACACTTACTCTTGGCATCCTCAGCTTTGATGACCCATCTTTGATGACTCATCTGTGATACCTCATCTTTGAGGGTTCATCTTTGATGATTCATCTTTGATGAAGTCATCTTTGATACCCACTATATTGATGGTTCATCTTTGATAACTCAGATTTATTGATGGTTCATCTTTGATGACTCATCTTTGATGCATTTTCTAACCTTTTCTAGCCTTTTTCTACCCCACATCATAGAACAGAGCTAATATTGAGGTCTTTCCCTATGTCATATGCGGTCCACCAGGGCGCAGCATGAGCCCTCCGCCCGCAAATGGCAGTCAACCCGCACCCGCAGGTGCCGCGTGCCCGCGTTCCCGCCGCCGCGTTCCCGAGGACTGTTCCCGCGCGCCGCTTGTTTGCGACCGCATGCGCAAATTTCGCTTCCCGCCCGCTAAGCAATACTACAACTTCAACCCCGCAGTTGCGCCACGCCAGCGCAATTATTCCAGCCGCCGATATACTGGAAAAAATAATGATATACTTATTATTATCATTCATTTTTATTCATACTTAAACATTTTTATTAAAAACATTTCACGAACCTAAAACTGTAACTCATTACAGGGCTAAACCCTTATTTTATTTTTTTAATTATTTATTTTTTTTAAAAACACCGCCATATTCATAGTTGCTGATGATCAATGCAAAACTATTCAAAAAAGTTTATTTTCAAAATATTATTATGAGTCATTCATTTTTACTACAATTGTACGAAATTTTTTGTTATTTAATTTTAAAAACATATTACATGACATACATTAAAGCAGTTAAATCATGTAAATCAATAGTAGGTGTTATCAATGCAGCAAGGGGATTAGTATGCTTTCTTGTTTTACTGTTTTACTGATTTAACTTCATATGTTTTACTGCTTTAACTCACTACTTTATTGACATTACATACCTTAAGCAGTAAATCAGCGTAAATCAATAGAGGTGCTTAACCTAACAACCAAAGGATCGTATTGCTTTTGTTTTAACTGCTATACTGCTTGCTTTAACTCATATGTTTTTTACTGCTTTACTCACATATTTATTAACATTTACATACCTTAAAAGCAGTAAATCAGCTAAATCAATAGAAGGTGGTACACATAGCAACAAGGGGTCTAGTATGCTTTTGTTTTACTGCTTTACATGATATAACTCATATGTTTTTACTGCTTTAACTCACATATTTATGAACATTACAATTACCTTAAAGCAGTAAATCACGTTAAAATCAATAGAGTGTACCTAACACCAAAGCGGGATTAGGATGCTTTTGTTATTTACGCTTTACTGCTTTAACTTCATATGTTTACTGCTTTAACTCATATAGCTATTTACTGCTTTAACTCATATATTTTAATTAACATTATTTTTTTTTATATTTGTTTTAATTACTTTTTTATTTATTTTATTATATTTTTCTGTATACATTACATTTTACTTTATTTTATTTTATTTTAGTTTTATTATTTTATTTTATCATTTTTTATTAATTAAAAGGTAAAATTACTTACTTCATGCCTATTTTATTATTAGTTTAGCACACACACACACACACACAGCACACACACACACACCGCACAACACACACACTAACACACAAACACCACCACCACACACACACACACTACACACACCACACCACACCCTTGTTAAACATATTCAAATAATCCTTTTGTAAGAACAAATACGTAAGAATTTAATTAATAACATGTTTATGTTTTGAAATAAAACGATATATTTATATTACTCATTCAGATATAACTAAAATTATTTCAAAGTTTTCTTAAAAGTTCTATAATAAATCAATCATTATTCCTTTGAACAAAGAATTTATTATTAACTGGTAATTAATATTTTATTTAGTTTATAAAATTTGAGAGAATTATATCAAGTTTGTTAAAATAATTTTGCTTTACTAAAAATTTATGAAATATTTTTCAAATTAAAAATATATTTAACGACCTAGCAAATAAATCAGTACAATCAGTAAGGCCAGCTTCCTGTAGCACCCTTCTACCACCAAGCTATGCACGTTTTGTTCTATTGACTTTACATCATCTTTAATTAACTTTAGGTCAGTGTAATAAGTATATAAAATAAAACAAATAAGATAATTCTCTGATAACATGACATGTATTTTATTAAAATCATCTAGGTTTTTATTTTAAAAAATAAACAATATTCACTTACATTATATTAATCATTAAATCGTAACTAAAAATATTTCAAAGGTTTTAAAGTTTAAATAATTATCTGGATTTTCTTTATTATTATTATTATTATCTATGTACAACATTGACAACTTCCAGCACAGAGAAAACACACAACGCGCATCTTACAGATACGAAAACTGACCTTCGTTCTGTAAAATGTGTTGAACATAACTACTTTAGGCCTAAATTTAGAGATTAATCCTTTTATTGCTACCCCCGGGGCGATTTAGGCCAAATACCAGGTCAAAATATATTTCAAAACTGACCTCTTTCTGTAAAATGTGGATGAACAATAAACTACGTTAGGCCTAAATTTAGGTATTTCAACCTTTTGTTTCCCAGGCTGATTTAAGCCTAATACCAGTCAAAAGGTAATTCCAGTATAGAGACAAGAATCCAATGTTATTATAATTTTAAAATATATTTCAAAAAACTAAAACATGCTGGGTCAGTAAGCATCCTTCTTTAAGCAGGTAAGAAGCGAAATGCTTTCCTTTCCTTGTGATTGGATGGAGTATAATCCCTTATCTCTCATATGACTCAGTGTGTGATTGGGTCGATCGTCAATTCGAGAATTATTTATCGCTTTTTGGTTTTAAGGTTCAGGATATTAAAAAACATGTTTTTTCATATCCTAGGCCTTACTGGATTGATGAAAATTACTTAGTTCTTAAAACTTGTATTTCAGCAGGTGTGTGTTTTATTATCTTTTAGACCCAAACTCATGTTAAAATCAATAGTCGTTTTAGCTGTTAAGCAGTGCACAAGTTAATTGCCATGTATTAAAATGTGTTTATTTTTACTAAGTGTAATGATCTATTTATAATAAATTACTTACATTGAGCGAATAATTATAATTACTAGATAGATAATAATTTAAATTTACTAGATTTATAGTAGAACACGTGAAGCCCAACGCAAGAGCGCCCGCAAGCGCGACCCGGGCGGAACCACGCATGCGCATGTAACCCGCCTGGCGTTAAATATTACTACGCGGTTTCGCGAAAATAATGAATGCGTTGTATTCAAAAAGTAGCTAGGCATACATCCTAGAGGATGATATCTATTGGGACGCCGTCCCATTCACATTCAGCATGCTAATTTAAATTAGTTTGTGTACTTATCAAGGTATATTTACGAATATTTAACATATGTTTCTTAGCGCATTAGTTTATTTAAAAATCCTGGCTTATATCATTGGTTGTTTATTACAAACAAGTGAGCATATTCGCGATGGTTAACCGAATGCAATACAACAGCTGAGTATGAGAAGAGTATGAACTTACATTCTTCGATTTGTAATTTGCAAGCGTATAATAATAGATACCGAATTACTGGAAGTCCATAAAGCAGAAATTTACGCGTTGATACAAGAGGGGGAGTTTATTATGCATGTACACGCATTGTGTATTTAACTACACAATATAGTAATAAATATAGAATTATGTAATAATATTTTAAAATGTAAACAACTTTTCATAACTTATACCTGAAAAGGAGGGCAGTGGGACAACTTCTATACAGTTAACTCTACAGTCCTATGTTAGGGTGTAGCTTTAAATGCATATTAAAAACTTGCTTTTACATCCCCGCTTAAAGTAATAAGAATCTTAAAGGCATTACCACAAAGAGGACATTGGCCCACGGCACATCCGGGACATATGTTGTTCTATTTCCTCAAGCCAATTAGAACTTTATGGATAAAAAAAAACAAAACTGTTTTTTCTAAACAATCTCATAATTTTTCTGTCCAAAACTAAAATTGTTTTGTTCGTAAGAAACTTTACTAGTGAAATGGTATTCTCTAAAATAAACATTAAAAATGTCAAGTAAGAAATAAAATGAGCGTCTCATAATATATCTTTTCCCATATAATTTGAAAAATACAAAAATGATTAAAATAGGCAACGGCATATCATAAAGAAAAATATTTTTTTTCGCGACCGCCCGTAGAATTATTTACGCTGGCGGGTCACCATGCGTCGCGCTTCCGCCACCGGGCGGTTCCACGGGCTTGCGGCCGCTCTTGCGTTGGGCTTCACGTGTTCTACTATAAATCTAGTGAACAATTTAATTATTATACTATTCTAATAGGATGTATAATATAATAAGATTATTCCTCAATGTATTAGTATTATTATAAATAATAATATACACTTAGTAAAAAATAAAACACTTTTAATACAATCTGATAACGGGGCAGCGCTTTAGCGCTAAATTGACTATGAGTTGAAAAAGAAATTGTTTATCTAAAAGATTAATTAAAACACCACACAAACTGCCCTCAAATACAAGTAAAGAACTTTAATGTTAATTTTCATCCAATCGACAAGGGTAAGGCTCTTAGGAATGAAAAAAACATGATGGATTTTTTACATACCTTAAAACCAAAAAGCGATAAAAATAATTCTCGACCAATCACATACGAGGTTATATAGAGATAAGGATTACTCCATCCAATCAAACAAGAAAGCGATAAGCATTCCTCTTACCTGCTTTAAAAGGATCGTTTACGCGAGCACAGCATGTTTTCAGGTTTGAATTATATTTATAAAAAGAATATTAAACATTCATTTGATGCTCATACTGAAAGTGCCTTTTGACCTTGGTATTAGGGCTTAAAATCCAGCCTGGATACAAAAAGGATTTTAAATCCTAAATTTAGGCCTAAATTGTAGGTCTAACGTAGTTATTTCACCACATTTAACAAAAAAGAGGTCAGTTTGATAATATATCTGACCTGGTATTAGGGGCCCTTCATCGCCCCCAGGGCTACAAAAAGCGAGATTCATCCTAAATTTAGGCCTAAAGTAGTGATTTTCAACACAATTTTTACAGGACGAGGTCAGGCTTTCGTATCATGTAAGGAGTTAGCGCGTTGTTGTGTTTCTCGGTGGTGCTGGATTGTCAATGTACCATAGATAATAAATATAATAATAAAGAAGAAAATCCGAATTTATTTAAAAAACTTCTGCAACAAATATTTTTTACGTTAACATCGAAAGCGGATATAATTAAATGTGTTAAGTGATGTGAATATTGTTATTTTTAAATAAAAAACCTAGAATAAATTATAAATAAAATACATGTTACTGTATCAGAGAAAGAAGAACTTATTTTGTATTTTTATACTTATTACATGACAAAATATGATTAAAGATGATGTAAAAGCAGTAAGTCAATAGAACAAAACGCCGTGGGACATAGCTTGGTGTAGAGGGGTGCAGGGGGCTGGCCTTACTGATTTACTGATTATTGCTTTAGAGTGTGCAAAAACTAAAGAAATAAATAATAAAACTTTATAAAGAATTTTAGTAAAAAACTATTTTAAAACTGATAGTTATAAATTATTTATAAACAAAAAAAGTAATTAAAACAGTTAATAATAAATTCTTTGTTCAAAGATAATGATTGATTTATTTATAGATGTTTTAAGAAGTACTTGTGAAAAAATAATTTTAGTTATAATTGATTGAGTAATATAAAAATGACGTGTTCTATTTAAAAACTAAAAATGTTTAAATAAAATTATACGTATGTTCATACAAAAAGACAAACTAATTTGATATGTTTAAACAGGGTGCGTGGTGTGTGTGTTCTTGTGTGTGAGCCGGTGTGTTAGTTGGATGTGTTGTGTTTAATCACCATGTGTGTGTGTGATCGTGTGGTCTATAATGTGTGTCGCCGACGGAATATGGCTAAATAATTAATAACAATAGGCATGAAGTAAATAACACACACGGTATAATATAAAAAATAATGAAAAATAAATAATAAAAATAAAAATAAAAATAAAATATAAATAGGAACGTGAAATAAGAATAATAATTAAAATTATAACAATGATTACAAATAAAATTTAAAAAGGCATTAAAACAAAATTTAAAAAACGTCAAATCTTAATACCAATTATATGAGTTAAAGCCAGGTAATTCACTATGAGTTAAAAGCAGCTAAAACATAATGAGTTTAAACGCGCAGTAAAGCCAGTAAAACAAAAGCATACTAATTCCCTTTTGGTGTTAGGTCACACCTTTACTGATTTACTCATTTACTGTTTTAAGGTATGTAATGTAAATAAAATATAAGAGTTTAATAGCACTAAGATATGAGCTTAAAGCCAGTAAAAGCATGTAAAACAATAATGCCCACTTACCTTTAATCCTCTCTCGCGTCGTTTACGCGTAACATCCCTCTATTGATTTACACTGAATTTTTACTGTTTTTCCTACAGGTATTAATGTTAATAAATATATGAGTTAAAGCCAGTAAAACACATATTGCATTTATACAGCCTTTAAAGCAGTAAAACCAAAAGCCCATACTAATTCCCTTGCGTGCGTTTACTCGTCAACACCTCTATTGATGTTACTGCAATTTTACCTCTTTACAGGTCTTGTTAAGTGTAATAAATATGTGAGTTAAAAGCCAGTTAAACATATGAGTTGTTAAACGCAGTTTAAAACGCGCCCTTAAAACAAAAGCCATACTTAATCCCCTTGCCCTGCTAGCTAACACCTCTATTGATTTACTGGATTTACGCCGTTTAACCGGTATGTAACTGCTATATGTTTTGCTTAATTAAACTTCGTAGAAGACGCCATTTTGAAAATTTTAGCAACTGAGTTAAAGGTTAACTTTCTGAATAGTTTGCATTGATTTGAACTTTAAAAAAAATTTCCATGTTAAATAACAATAACTAATAATAGGTCTGTAATGAGTTACAGTTTATGGATCGAAGAAAAACTGTTTTTAATAAAAATGTTTAAGTATGACAATTAAAACTTGACATGCACTCATCCAGTTATATACATACTCTCTTGTCACCGTTCGCGCCTGGAATATTGCGGCCTGCGGAGCCGCACGCGGATGCCGGGACGCGGAAAATAAATCATTGCCTCGCCCCGGTCGCACGCAGCTCCGGCCACTCCCTGGCGAACTCGTTGAGGCGGTGTGCGCGGCCGGAACGCGGTGGGATCCGCACGTGCGGGTGCGGGTTTGTTGCATGTAGTCGTGCGCCGCCGTCCAGGCTCAGCACGCGCCCTCCGGTGCGACCCGCCACCCTATGGACATAAGACAAGACCTCAATATCTAGCTGCTGTTCTATGAATGGTGCCGGCTCAAGAAAAGGCCTAGCACAGACAGGTTAGCAAATGATCAAAGTCCGAGTGCTCCCATCAAAGCATGAACCAATGCCAATAAAATCCTGAGTTATCAAAGATGAACCACTCTATATAGTGGGTATCAAAGATGACTTCATCAAAGATGAATCATCAAAGCTGAGACATCACAAAGATGAGGTATCACAGATGAGTCATCAAAGATGGCGTCATCAAAGACCCTGAGAGAACGCCCCCGGATGTCTGCCCAAGAGCTAAGTGTGTGGCTTCGGTGTGTCTGCGCCCTGTGTAGTGCCCTCTACGACGCAATCTGCCCACTTCGTTCTGCCACCTCCCGCCCCCTGTGCTCTGTATCTCAGGCGGAGGTAGCGCTATGTGTAAGGCCTTAGGTGATGGTCACAGATGCACGGAGTAGTGTTAGCTGTAGGTGGTAGGCTTAAGTTAGGTGTATGTGTAGGCTAGTTAAGTGTAGGTGATAAAGGCTAAAGTTAGCGAAGTAATTAGGCGTTAGTTAGGTACAGTGTGTAGCCTGTAGGCTCAGGATTTGCGAATGTAGGTGTAGCGTTGGTCAGCATGTAGATGTATAGCTAGGTTAACGTTAGGTAATGCGTTAGGTATAGATATAGGTTTAGGTTAGGTTAGGTTAGTTAGGGTAGGTTAGGTTAGGTTAGGTTAAATGAGGTTAGGTAATAGGTTAGGTGCAGGGTGTAGGTGTCTATGGGCGTGGCGGTGTATTGTGTGTGTGTGCTATGTGCGTATGTTAACTGGATGTCGTGTGTGCGTTGTGTGTAATGTGTGTGTTGTTATGTCGCTTGGCGTGTGCGTGTACCATGTGTGTGTGCTGTGTTGATAGGTGTGTGTCCGAAATGATATCGAACCACCCAACCCCTTACACCACTGAAAACAAGGAATACCTGTGCCTCGTGACAACTTAGTCTGGCATTCTGCATTATCATGAGAATTAGACAAATTAAAAGATTACTATAGCAATGAGGCTAAATTAACTATTAAATAAAGCTGATCCAGGCTAATGTAATATTTACATCAAGGCCTAATTATAGCACTAAGGCTTAATTGAAACCCCTTGTCCCCCTCACAGATTGTCTTGATGAACCGATGCTGTAAGGAAAATTGAATTTAGCTTAGTATAACATAAAATAGTTTGGCTAAAAAAGGAATAGAAAGAGAACAGTATAATAAATTAAATATTTAGCATTAGGTAGGTTTTCTAAGAAAATGTGAGTGCAAAAAAGTAGTTTTTATCCTACATACTCTTTCGATTATAGCCAAAGAAGAAAAAACACTAAGAAAGACTACTGATCAACACTATTTTAATTCTATGAAAACTCAATATAACTATGATCAAACCATAATCATAATGTAATCAAACCTAATTTATTTTCATAGATCAATAATAACTACATCTTGAGAGTCATTGAATAATTGAAATATAGAGTCCCTCAAATAATATCCTTAACATTATTTTTCTAAAAATGCATTGATCTCTTCTAGGTAAATGGATCTTTCCTATATGATCACTATACTTCATATTCATCCTCTACTCACAACTATCCTATTTCCGTGCATGCTCGCGCACCCTACCCGCTGTAGGAGGCGAATGAGTATGAACTAATAATAAAATAGAGTGATAAAGAATTTATAATATTACTATATATATATACTATTAAATATATATATATATATATATATATATATATATATATTAATATATATATAATAATATATATATATATATATATATATAAATTATAATATATATATATATATATATATATATAATATATATACCCCCTTATATACTATATGATCGTCGTCGTCGAGAACAACAACTTCAACAGCTTTTCCCTAGATTGGGGGTAAGGTGCGCAACATTCACAGGAAACAGAAAAGTAGTAGAAGTACATAACCTAAGTCGAAAGGAAAGTCATCCCCCTTCAACCATCCTCTTAAGTGAGTACACGTCGCAGTCATTAAAAAATATCCACCTAGAACTTCCCAAGACTGAGACGGGCCCTCACTGTGGTATCTTGTCCATGTAAGGTTCATCTCTTGGGCCAGGCCCACAACCATACCCCCTATACCCCCTCACAAAACCCCGCCATTCACTCCTATTATTCACATTTCTTCTCGCCTCTGTCAAACTCTCATTCCTTTCCTTTAGATATTCCTTTACTGGCTCAATTTACTCTTGCTTTGTCTCTCCAGCGATCGATTCCCAGCACACTCACCACTATACATCCGCTTAATCAACCGACTATCATCCATCCTTTTCATATAACCAAGCCATCTTCATACAGTTTCGTTTATTCCCACATTTAAGGCTTTCTTCATGGAATCATGCCACACAACTCCCTAACACTTTAATTTTTCATTTTATTAATTCTTTTCACACCTAACACGCCCCTAGGATTGTCCATCGGAAGACACTGTACCTTATATATATATATAATATATAATATATAATATATATATTATATAACTATATATAATATATATATATAATATATATATATATACTATATAATATATATATAATAGTATAAATATATATATATATATATATATAGAACGCCTTGTGGCGCAGGAGGTTGAGTCACCGCCCTCTCATACGTGAGACGCTGGTTCAAATCCTCCGCATAGCAGTTGGGTTTTATCTACCTGGGCGCAAGAATTTAAAACTTGGATCAAACACGTTGTGGCGCTGGTTGGGATAGCCGGCCTTAAAGTTCGATTTCCTGTGGTCCCCCCGTGTTACCCCCTGCATAGGGGATAAAGCACGTTAAAAGTAGTTTTATAATAGCATATATCCTATATCACATATATATATATACTAACACATATATATATATATATACTATATTTATATATATATAATATTATATAATAATTGAAAGGTAAAGAATTAACTGCCTTCTCTGGATTGAACCACCGCATTGCGACTGAGGACAATATGCCCGGTGCATACAAACTGAGCATCCCCACTCATTAAAGTTGGATCAAGACACAATTATAAAAGCAAACGATTCCCTCAAGGCGACATCACCAGGTGTCCAGCCCGTCTTTCTCTCGTTCTTTATATTTTAGATGCTTAACATTGCATGTATAACGCAAGTTTCGAAGATGTAAAGAAAAACTTATAATGAGAAGGTAAAGAGAAGGCAGTTAATTCCTGGATTAAACCACCGCATGTTGCGCGTGAGGACAATATGCCAGGTGCTATACAACTGAGCCATCCCTAGCACCGGGCATATTGTCCTCACGCGCAACATGCGGTGGTTCCAATCCCAGAGAGGCAAGTTAATTCTTTACCCTTCTCATTAATATGTCTTTCTTTAAACATCTTATATAATTACTATTATTATGATATTTAAATTCTAAAAATATCTAATTCAAAAGATATAGTAAAGGTTGAACACCTGGTTGAAGTAGCCTTGACGCGAACTAAGTTGCTCTTAAATTGTTCTTGAATCCAACTTTATGGGTTGGGGATGGCTCAGTTGTTAGCACCGGGCATATTGTCCTCACGCGCAACATGCGGTGGTTCAATCCCAGAGAAGGCAGTTAATTCTTTACCTTCTCATTATATGTGTCTTTCTTTAACATCTTATAATTGCGATTAAATACTGTCAACATCTATATATAATATTACTATATATATATTATATATATATATATATACTACACTTATATTATATTATATATAATAATATATATATATATATATAATATATATATATATATATATATATATATATATATATATATATATATATATATATATATATATATTATAGATAGCGATGATGACGAAGATGTTCCTGATATTAGTTTGTTCCACCTTGAGGAAGAAGAACTTGCTGAAGAGGTCGAAAGAGAAGGGCAAACTCGTATTATCTCAGAAGAGAGTTCCATTCGAGATCATACATAAATCAAAGTTAGAAGTTCCGATAAATATTTCAAAGAGTTTTTTGACAATGATATTCTCGATTTTATAGTAAGGAAGAGTAACTTATATTCAACTCAAAGAAATGCAAATAAATCATTGGGCCTTGATAGAAACGAACTTGAGCAGTTTTTAGGCACAATTTTTCTCATGTCTTTGGTAAAAATAACAAATTCAAGGCTTTACTGGAGTGGACAATTTGAGTTCAATTCAATTTCTGATGTTTTTAGTAGGAGTCGATGGGAAGAAATAAAAAATTCCCTCCATTTCAACGACATGGTCCACACACCTGATAAAAATGACCCTAATCGTGACCCTAATCGTGACAAACTCTTTAAAGTTCGTCCTCTTATTGAACATTTACAGTCTAAATTTCGCAGTATTCCTATGTCTCAAATGTGCTGCGTTGATGAAATGATCTTACCTTTCAGAGGGACATCTAATGCCGAGCAGAATACTTCTAACAAACCCCACAAATTGGGTTACAAAATTTTTGCCTTGTGCGATGCGTCTGGTATTTTGTATGACTTTTATGTTTATGATGGATCACTGAAACCTGTTGAAAGAGAACCAGACCTGGGTGCATCATCCAGTATAGTTTTAAGGTTAGTACAAACGATTCCTGTATGTGCCAATCATATTTTATGCTATGACAACTTGTTTACGTCACCTAGACTAATGGCTCACTTAGCAAAAAAACACATCTTTTCTCTTGGTACAGTGAGACAGAACAGACTTAAAGGAATATTAAATATTCTACCTTCAAATAAGGAAATGTTGAAGAAACGAAGAGGATCTCATGTTGAACTGAGTACAATATATGATGGGGTAGAACTGCGGGCCTTGAAATGCTTTGACAATAGCTGTATAACTCTCCTTTCCAGCTTTTCTTCTGCCCATCCTCTGGGAACATGCACAAGGTATGATAGGAGAAGCAAAGAGAATGTCGAGATTCCTTGTCCCAAAATGGTGAAAACTTACAATGAAGGAATGAGAGGTGTTCAGCTAATGAACTCGCTGATTGCCTTATACAGAATTCAGATTAGATCTAAAACGTATTACTATAAATTGATTTATCATTTTCTTGATGTGTCGGTTGTAAATGCATGGCTTCTTTACAGGAGAGATGCTAATAGTTTGGGCGTGCCTCAAAATTCTCAACATCAGTTACAGTCATTCAAGCTAAGTGTGGCTAATTCTCTGCTTTGTCAAGGTAAGAATGTCCATCAAACGTCTAGGGCAGGTAAAAAACGCTCTTGCAGTCTTGAAACTGCACATGCTGCCAAGAAAGAGAAAGGGCATGCAACAAAGTCAATCCCCAGTCCTGATATCACGAAGGATGGAGTTGGTCATTGGCCCATGTTTACGGAGAATAGCGAAAGACCTAGATGTAAACTACCTAACTGTAAGGGAAGACCTAGCATTTACTGCGTTAAATGCAACGTTGCACTCTGTTTGAACAAAGAAAGAAATTGCTTTTATCAATTTCATAATACATAAATATTACATGTAATTGCTGAATTTTCAATTTTATATATATATATATATATATATATATATATATATATGTATATATATAATTATAAGAGACATAGTAGATATATATATATATATTGTATATATATATATTATATATTTTTAAGGGTTTTTAAAAAAACGGTTTTTTTTTTTTTTTTTTTTTTTTTTTTTTAAACAATGTTTTTTTTGTTGTATTTTTTTTTTTAAATTACCTCTTTTATGTATATTAAAGATGTTTAAAATTATACAGTAGTACCAATACCCCTTCTAGGCCTATATATTGGACCTATTTACGGATTTAATATAACAGTATATATATTATATATATATATATATATTAATATATAATATATATATGTATATAATATAATAATATACTATATTATTATATATATATATATAGTATATATATATATATATATATATATATATAATATATATAATGATCAAATAAAAAGGAAGGTATAACAGGTGGTTTTGGGTGTCAGGAGAAAATGAGAAAGGAAATGGAATGGGTTCAGGGAAGGTGATTTGATTTCTGTGAGGAGAGGAGAGATTAGAGAGGTATGTGTTAAGTAATACTTTCTTTAAAACACAAGAGTTATCCATAAGTATACTAGAGTTGGTGTAGGTATAGAAGGTAGGTAAGCAGAGAAGTATTGATTTGATTTTTGTGTTGGTGAAGAAGGATATGTTGAAGTATATGTTGGATGTTAAATCAATGAGCGGTTTTTAGGAATGGATTAATCGGATCATTTTATGTTTTTTATGTAAAATGAAGGTTCAGTGGGGGCTTGTATGGAGAGGAAGTGATACCGGAGAAGAGGGGTATTAAAATTAATGAGTGAGAAGTTTAGGAACAGGTAAAAGGATTAGTATTGTAAGAACGCTCGCAAAGTAAATCAGTTTTGAATGTGAACAATGTGAAACTGAAAAAAAATATGGAAGCAAATGAAGGAAGCAATTTTTAGCAGTGCAAAGAAGAGTGGGTGTGCTAAAGTAGGAAGTCAAGAATGCAACAGTGAGTGGTGAAAATGAAGAAGGTAGATGCAAGCGGTTAAAGAGTAAAAAAAGAAGCTGGTGGGTTGAAATCTGCTTATAAAAAGAATGCATGAAGTTTCAAAAAGAAAAGAGATGCTTGGGAATTATATAAGGATGAAAAAAGGAAAAAAGGAATGCTAAAAAGATGCATACGTAAGAGGAAAGAAGAGGTAAATGAACCAGTTGGAAGGAGGATGAATGGGGACATGATAAGGGAATAGGAAGCTTCTTTTGGAAGGAAGCGCGAAGGTTAAAAATTAGGAAATTAAGGGTAACCTGCCAGAATAAATGAATAGGATGGTATTGGTGTTTTTGTAAACTGATTGAAATGGGAAAAATGTGAGTGGGAGTGTGCGAAAGAACACTTCGAAAATCTGTATATATATTGGCAAGTAATGAAGAGGTGATAGTTGATGTGTGTGGGGGTTTGATGGTGCAGAAAGGAATAGGTATTTTGGGATTGAGGTTATTAGCAAGGAGAGATGGGGGGTAAGGACAGAAGAGTGAGAAAGTTTGAAGAATGGTAAATCTGAGGTATAGAGGAAAATTACTGGTGAATGATCAAGAACGGAGGCGAGTTGGTGATTGATTGGATCTTGAGTTGTGTAATAAACGTTTATGGAGGGATAGTTCCGAGGATTGGGGAGAGCAGTAATAGTT
>JABUQX010093679.1:0-5000 GCA_015478945.1 Trachelipus rathkii | reverse complement strand
TCCCCATTAATTTCTACAGTTCCCCTTTCTCCCTTTACCCTTATATTAAGGGTACTATTACCGCTCTCTCCAATCCCTTTGGAACTATACCCCTCCATAATAAACGCTTTATTACACAGCTTCCAAATCCAATCCAATCAATCACACCATCTTCGCCTCCGTTCTTGATCATTTTTCACCAGTAAATTCATCTATACCTGCAGATTTACCATTCTTCAACTTTTTCACTCTTTACCCATTTACCCCTCTTTAATAATAATTTAAACCTAATCCCCAAAATACTCTATTTCCTTCTTGCACCATCAAACCCACACACATTCACTATCACCTCATTCATTACTGTTTTAAATATATTGTGCAGATTTTCGAAGTTTTCTTTTCACACTCCTCTCACATCCATTTTATCAGTTACAAAGGCACCTCCTATTCATTATTTCTAAGCAGATTCCCCTTATTCTTCATTTCTTAACCTTTCGCGCTTTTTCTTTTCCAGAAGAGCTTCCTATTTTCCTTGTAAGTCCTCATTTCATCTCCTTCAAACTGTTCATTTTACCTTCTTTGTTGTTCTCCTACGTATACCACTTAGTATTCTTTTTTGCCTCCTTTATTATAAATTCCAAGGCAATGCTTACTTTGTTGATTCTTCATTTCATTGCTTAGTACATTCAACCACGGCTCTTTTTTACTTTTAACCGCTTTCATGCACCTCTTCATCTCCACCATTCACTGTTAACATTCTTACTTCCCACCTACTTTAGCACATCCACTACTTCCTTTGCACTACTAACAATTGCTTCCTTCATTTGCCCCAGATTTGTTCAGCGTATCAACTTGTTTCACATATCAACCGTTTTACTATGCGAGCGCTCTACAACTTTATCTTATTGTTTGCTCACTTAACTCTCACTCTTAATTCTACCCTTCCTTTTGTATCACCTTCCTCTCCATCCAAGCCCCACCTAACTAATTTACAATAGAACAACATTAATGATCCGCATAATCCCATTCCTCTAAACCCCCAACTGATTTAACATCCAACACATACTTCAACATCTCCTTCGTTCACCAACACTAAATCAATAATACTCTTCACTTACGATACCATCTCTACCTACACCATATCTAGTATACTTAGATACTCTGTGTTTAAAGAAGGTATTACTTACACACATACCCTCTCTCTCACAAATCAATCACCTTCCTACCATTCTCATTTTCTCACGCCACCCCCAAAACCACCTGTTATACCATCCCTTTTTTGTCACCTTATTCCATCCATTCAGGTTCCCCCCAAAACATTAATCTAAGCTCTACTCACCCCATCCAGAACATCATTCAATTTATCCCAAAAATCGTACTTTCTTCAACGTTTCCCTCAGATGGACCATACGGTTCACAACCACACATACCTTGATCTTTTCAAACATAAATTTTAAAACACATTATATATATAATATATATATATATATATATAATATATATATATATATATATATATATATATATATATATATATATATACTTATCCACCTCATATATATATATATAATATATCATATATATATATAATAATGTGCTATATATATATATATATATATATAATATAATATATATATAGATATATATAATATTACTAGATAAATATATATATATATATATATATATTATAATAGTATATATATCTATATATTATAATAATGTAAAACATCATCTACCACCTTTTTTTCCCCAACAGACTGGGGGTAAGGCGCGCAATCAATCCTTGGTGACAACAAACCGAAAGCATGCCATATATAAGATAGAAAGTTGTATAATGTTAAGTATACCGATTATTATTATAAGCACAGTGAATTATATGAAAAAGAAGTGCTACAGAGTATACGAGAAAAACAGGAAGACAGCTCTATTACCGATCGGCACCATACTAAACCGAGTTTTTTAAGAATTGGTATCTTTAGCCTATTAGTGGAATGCTTTTCGTCGAATTATCCCCGATCGTACACGTATATTTAGATGTCACTACTGCTAGCGAACCTTAGAAGATTCTTGAGGAATCATCCTTAGGTAGATATATATACCTTATACTAGCGACAGTGACAACTCATACTTTAAGTGGCATATATCATATATTATCGTTCCTATAAGTATTGTATATAGTATGGATTCATATTATTACTCTATACCTGGCACCAGACTTTAGGGCCACAACTCATCATACCCTCACTCAACTAATCAGCCCCCCTGTCGCACTTTTCAAAATTACAAAGCTCCTTTTGCCCATTTTCACTCCCGTTTCCCATTATTCTCTAACTCTTACAATCCTACTAAAATTCCCCTTTTCCCTGCTGTTTTATTCAACCCGTAATTCATCATTTTTCTTCTCTTCAGACTATAATTCCATTTAACTTGACTTCAATCCTATAAATTTTTTCATTCTCTCAAGTCTCTCCTAAGTGTATACTGAAATGTATGCGAAACGGGTTACAATACAGTACTAAGAGGAGTCTTCCAAGTAGATGAAGAAAAGAACACGTCAAATATATAATTTCGATTGGGTTATTTGTAGTTCCTGTTTCAGTTGCTAATTTATCATATCTGTAATTTGAACAGAACTTCATAACAGCTTGAAATTTTTGGTAGTTTCGATACAACCCAACACATACTTTCATTTATTCTCTCATTTACCCACTTATATGTTATTCAGTGCAAGAACAACATGAGTTGTAAATTTCAATTTAACTTCACTCTAATCCATTATTACCCAGTTTTATTTAAACTTTGCGCTAACGTTTTGTTGTATGCACATTTTGCTCAGATACACATATTTGCACGTATCACACTATCCCATTTATTAAAGATAGTTTATGTTTCTATATTATTATTATTATATATTACTTTTTAAGTATATAATTAAACAATTACTGAATTTAGCAATAATTCAATAAGTAAAATTATTATATTACCTTAATCTCTATTCATCATTAGTGTAACCTATATTAATTATTTTTCTACTATTATTATTTATCGACTTTTATATAATTCATTTATTAACTATTATTAATCTAATATATTATTATTATTATTAATACATTAATTATTATTTTTGAATATAAGCTCAGCCCTTTCTGTATTGTTTGGCAAGATATTCCCTCATATTGCAATATTTATAGCACGCAACTACACTAAAGAGAGATCTCCTTAAAAAGATCATTCGTTCGTTTTGCTCCTCTCAAAGTTATAAAACCGAAAAAATTCGATATATATATCTTCGCACACACGAGACACGTCTTGGAATCTTTGGCAAATTCCGCTCAAGATGCTTATATTATCATAACTTTCCAAAACTCCTAAAAATTCTATTCTTACCATACAGAAGTAAGGTGGTTATCAAGAGGCAAAATTTTTACGATTCAATGACTAGGCTGAGTGGAAATTGAGTCTCATGAATATTTATTTATTTTCAATATTTTTTATTCTATCTTTACCAATTGGAGAGAGATCCTATTTCTCTCTCTAAGTAATGACTCTTAAGAGTACTATAGTGAGCATTCAATCAGTAAATATTGTGTTGATATTCACAATTTTAGTTTAAAATATATATCCTCTTACCCACTACTCATGATAAAAATGGCGGACTTCCTATGGAATATTCATGACTATACCATTTCACTAACTTTACGTTCTTAGGTTCATAGCCGCTTGATCTTTATAAGATGCTTCCTTGATACAACATATATGTGTCTCATAATCTCTCTCCAGCTCTTGCCTATTTTTTTTCTACTAGAACCTGGATGTTTTACCAATTCATCCACACTTTTCATTGTTTTTTTGTTTTTTTAATGATACTTCTATTCTATATATATATATATCTATATCAATACCTATCTATATATATTATATAACTCAAATCCTCTCCTTATAAGATATCATACTACACCATATTATAATAATATAATATTATCCCAAAATCTATATACATCCGCTAAATATAATAGGGTATTGCCACCCTCCAGCTTTCACCTTCTCATCTCCATCATTTTACTAACCTAATACTTTATCTTATGCCTAACCTACCCATCTCTAATATTTATATTTTATATACATAACTCCATGTATGGCTTATATATATACAAATATATATTGTAATAATAACCATAATAAAGTAGGAGAATCATAATCGACTAGTCTTCTGTCGTCTCGGTACCGAGCTCTTTGTCCAATTTAATTATTTGAAACCTCTCAATTTATACTTTTAGACTCATTACATTTTATTCTTATACTACACGCTATTCGCATATATAATAATATGTGATCTATTATATATATATACATCTTAATATACTTATAGAATTTTGATTATCCCATATTCAGTGAAGTATACGATCTACCTACAATACCGTTATTATACTATAAAATCTGACTCTATTATTAGTAGCCTTCTCACTATTAATTAATAATTAAATGCGCCTGTATGACAAATCCAAAAAATATATATATACTATATGAACATCAGAATAACCAATTTAACATTTTAAGAGTAACGTAATCATTAAGTGGTGCGTCCAATCATCTCTCCTTTTTTATTAGGCTTCCAAAAAATCTAAAATTTCTGAAATATCCGTCTATTTATTCTTTCATTTTTATAATAAAATACCCTCCAAATCTTTGAAGTTCAGTCAAACAACAGCTTGATTTTTGTAATTTTGAAACAAGATTATATAGAATAAAATTCATTCGCGTCGATTGGTACGAATATCCTTTTAAAAAGCGTAACTATTTCTATCTTTATCGAACGTTAGGACAAAAAGCCTAAAACTCAAAACGGCATTTATTAATTAGTATGATCTGTAGAAGTTATTGTGTTTTTTTTATTCCTTGTTTGTCATCCGTGAATAGTTTTTCTTAAAACACACATCTACTATGTTAGTATATCATGTTATTAGTATCATTGTAAGGTGTTTGAGGTAGTATATTACAAAAGTTTAGAAAGGATATCTTAA
>JABUQX010093678.1:12500-25156 GCA_015478945.1 Trachelipus rathkii | reverse complement strand
GCAATATCGTGTCAAAAAGCTCTGAAATACGAGAATGTGTGTTGGCACCTGAAACTTGAACATGTGGGAAGTTTCCTATACTATTCCCATTGTACTCTAGAACACGGAGTATAGGAAGAGGCCATCGTTTAGTTCAGCTTTTGAGGCCTAGGACCTTTAACCTTAGCACATGACACGCACTGGGAACAGTACTCCTTTACTAACTTACTTAGATGAGGAAAAACGTATCTTTCTCTAACTCGTTTTTCAGTCCTCTGCTGTCCTCCATGCCCACTTCCAAGTGAAGAATGGCACTGATCTATAACTGAGTAGATCATGCTATCTGGTACTTGTATTACATAAGGTTCCTTTCTAGTTGCATAGTACAACACTTTCTTATGGAAAATGTGTGGATAAGTCTTGGGGTTTTCCTTAGCCCACTTAACTAATTCTTTTAATCTAGGGCAATTTTCTTGTTCCCTATTGAAAGTTTCTTTCGTTAAAATAAATCTTTTCTTGGTAACATCGGTTTCTTTTCTCCTTTGAAAAAATAAACGTTTGGAGCTTTTGCTGGGTGCCTACTCAAATAGTCAGGCGGTATGTTAGTTTTTCCCGTCTTATACTTTATAGTTGGCGAAAAACTGTTCACAAACAAATTCCAGCGGGCTAGCCGACCCGTTTGTTGCTTATTACGAAATATAAAGCAAAGAGGTTGATTATCAGTTAATATGGTGATGGGATAACCAAACACCGTATTTTTAAACTTCTGTAGTGAGAAGACAACAGCTAAACATTCCTTTTCTATAATATCATAGTTGAGTTCACTGCCTCTTAACACTCTTGACACAAAAGACAACGGTTTTTCCTTGCCGTCATCTGACAATTGGTAAAGAACTCCCCCTATTCCATAGTCGCAGGCATCTGTACCTATAAAAAATGGCTTGGAATAATCTGGGAAAGTTAACTGAGGTTGAACAACCAGTTTCTCCTTTAAGAGCTCAAATGCTTTTTGGTGTTCTTCCTTCCATTCAAACTTAACATTCTTTTTTATTAAGTTATATAATGGTTTCGCAATTAGTGCAAAGTCACTAATTAAAAAGCGAAAATACGAGAAAAATCCTAATAAAGATTGTGTTTCCTTAACACTTGCTGGAGGGACGAAACTCTTCATCGATTCTATCTTCGCTGGATCTGGTGAAATTCCGTCTCTTCCTATTTTAAATCCTAAGTACAAAACTGAAGTTTGTAGAAAATGACATTTAGTCAATTTAACTCTTAATTTATTATCTCTAAACGCAGTAAAAACTTTCTTTAAGTTTTCAAAATGTTCTGCCTTATTTTTACCCATGATTAAGACATCATCTAAATACACTTGGGCAATAGGTCCTAATAAATGGTTCAACGCGACTTGCATTGTCCTAGCATAGGTACTTGGGGCATTGCGGTGCCCAAATAATAATCTGGTTGGGCAGAATAATCCTTTCCTTGTACGGAAAGCCATTAATTTCTGTGTTCCCTCCTCGACTTCGAGGGAATGGTAAGCATCGATCAAGTCACAGCTAGTAAAAATTGTACTACCTCCTAGGGACGAAAATATCTCGTCTATTGAGGGCAATGGGTACACATCTGGGACGCTGAAAGAGTTTAAATACCGATAGTCTATACAGACTCTTGGTTTGTTAGAGTTCTTTTTGGCCACCACCAGTAGAGGTGAACTATGTGGCGAATAGCAAGCTTTAATATATCCTTTCTTTAAAGCTGCATCTGTAAAATTATCGATGTCTTCCAAGTAGCGATGTGGGAGACGATACTGTTTTCTAAAAATGATTTTTGGAGCATCTGGAGTAAGTTCTATTTCAAACTTCTGTATAGGACACACAGGAACTGCATCATCGTCCAAAGCAATGACGTCCTTGTATTCCATTAACAAATCTAAAAGTTCTTCTAAATGCTCAGGTTTCTGTAAAATAGAAACATCTGCTTCTTCTTTACTTAAATTATCTGTTATAATCTCTCTGTATGCATTTTCAACTGTTTATCTGATAAATTTTCTGAGCAGGTTACTATACAAGTAGATCCTATCTGCTTATTCTCTGTAGCAATAGCAGTTTTATTAAAATATTCTTTTTCATTAATCTTTAAAATCGGATGACACTTCCCTATGTTTTTATTTCTCTTTAAATAAAAAGGTTTGTCACTTAGATTAATATAACTCAAAATAACTTCATTGTTTCTTACTGGGCATACAGAGTTTGCAAAATATAATGGCCCTAAGGAAAAAGCAGGTGTTATTAAACACTTCTTTTCCAGTTTCAAATCTTCTTTACTCTCAGGTCTGACTTTCAAATAACCATAAGATTGAGCAGGTGCCATAGTTTCTTCTATTAATAGCAATTGAACTTCTATTTCTTCGTCTGCTATTAAAGGTCCTTCCTCTACTGGAGGAAGTTGTGAATTTTCTTTGTTCTCTTGATGAACAACAGAATTTTTATTTATTTCTACCTTTGTAGACTTTTTCAATGAGCCTTTATTCATAATACTCTTTGTAGGCTTCTTCAATGAGCCTTTAGTAATTAATCTCTGTGTAGGCTTTTCAAGAATGGAGCCTTTATTAATTAATCTCTGTGTAGGCTTTTCATGAGCCTCTATTAATTTAATCTCTGGGTAGGCTTTTCAATTGAGCCTTCATTAATTAATCTCTGTGTAGGCTTTTCACTTGAGCCTCTATTAGTTACTGGTGTGTAGGCTTTTCACTTGAGCCTCTATTAATTACTGGTTTACAGTTATCACTGTAATTATTTACTTTAAACTTATCATTCCTATTGGAATTATCTATGAAATCTTTTCTATGATTATTAATCATTCTATCTTTCTTAGTTATCTTTTCATATTGATTCATGAGAAAATAACTTCCTAACTTGGCAAAGATTTTAACTTTTATTTCGTTATCCTCTTCTTTAAGATTCAATTGCGATGAAGAAAGGTCTATTGTTATAGGTAGATTAGCTAAAATACTTGTACCTAATAAAATTCCATTCCAAGCTCCAGTGCTTCCAGTCTTACACACTAAAAAGGTAACTGGGTAATACTGTTGGTGTAGCCTTAGAAGTAGATCAACTTCTCCTATGGGGTGGATCATCTGAGTTCCAATCCCTTGAACTATTAATACTAGCTTCTTTAAGAGACAGTTTAAATCTTCCTTCTCTTTCTATTTCCTTTAATCTATCCAACGATATCAAACAGGTTGTGCTCCCTAAATCTAGTAGGCTATGAACTTCAACCTCGTTCTGACCTTTTGTTGGAGTATTAAAATTGTCCTACATATATGTGAGCTTTTAAAATAAGTAACTGTGTAATAATTAGTTATGTTCCTTCTTAAGTTGATGTTAATTACTTTATGCTTTGCTTATTTTCTTTTAATTACTGTTTACGTAACCTATTCCTGTAATTAAAATCTTTGCCTGGAATCAAAAATTTTGTTCTCTGTCGGAGAGATCTTGTGAAAAAACTGTTCGGTTTCCTTCTTCTTCATCTGTCAGCTCCAGATATTTGCTTCAGGTTCTGATCGCTTGATGGTAGAAATCAGGTGGAACCTTCTGGTTGTTTCTGTGGACTCTTACCTTGATAGCTTACGCTCATTCTTCTGGTGTAAGAGTTGACTTTCTAGTTATTTGAATCATTTTTACATCTCGACTGCTTCGAGCTTTGACCCCATTATCAAAATCAGTGGGGTTATTATATAGGTATTACCACTATATTTCATTCTTCATTAGGTATCCACACAGGGCGCATTCTTGCAATTAACGGTCGAACGTCGGGCATGGAACTTTCTAGCATACTCTACCAATATGTGGTAATTCAAAACCACAAGTTTCTAGGAATGATACCTAAAAGATTCCACATTTTAGGGCAATAGTCCACTGGACTATTCCTTACTGGAGAGTTTCTTAACTACTCCCTTGTTAGGTCTTATATTTGGCGAAGGGCTTGTTCTTTTTCCTGTAAATTTAGAAGTGTTCTTTTTATTGCCCCATTCCATGGTTCTGTTCCTCATGGAAGGGTTGTATGTAGTTCTTTCTTTCTTAACTTCACTAATATTAGTGCTATTGTTATCTGTATAGAACACTCTAGCTGTATTTCTTCTATCTTGTTCAGCTCATGGTGTCTAGTCTTGGAACAAGACTCCTTCTTCTATACTTGACTTAAGTTTCTCTAAAATTTCACGAAACTTAAGGTCTGGCATGTAAAAGACCTTTTAAGACTTTTTCTCTCAGGTCTTTCTGTGGATCTCTGAGTTCTTCCATACTCTCTAAAATCTTAGTCATAATTAAGATATTTATCTGTTGAGAAGTAAATCCAAAGGAAGTCTCAATATCTATGAGTTTTTTTCTGATATTCCCAAAGGAGATTCTTCAAGTCCAACATGAATTCAGTAAGAGTTACATGTGGTCTCCTTTGAAATTTCATAAACTGTTTCAATAAACAGAAGATTGTCTCGGCTTTGTCTGGTTTGAGAAAAATCTTCAATTGAATTAAAAAGTCTTCTAGGGTCTTGCACCTAGAGAAACTATTATCCTTCAGAATATATTGACGGGCCTCTGATGAGAAATCAGAAGAGATTGTAGTCTTAGCATAGTCTATTTTCTGTCTTTCAGTTATTAGGCCTAACGTGCGTATCTTCTCTTGCAACGTCGAAAGATAATCCTCAAATTTAATGCCTACCCAAACTTGGGTCTTGGTATTTCTTCCATACAATTTTAATTCTTTAGCTAATTCTGGAAGTGGAGGGGTATACGCAGCGTTTGGATAATATCCTCCATAAGGATGTCCATATGGGTATGGGTTGTATCCAGGTTGCATTGTAGGAAGGGGTTGTTGCCAGCCTGTGTAAGGTGGCTGCATACTTAAAAGGATTATTCAAAATATTTTGGGATGGCCCCCACGGATTCTGAGGTTGTCCTCCATATAAAGTATCACTTGCTTGGCTCTGTCCCCAAGCTCCACTAAACTCACTTCTATTGTTAAATATTTCTGTTTGGCCATTCCAGGAAGGATAAGTCTTCTTTTTATTTGAAGGGGGAGTGGCCCCCGATGCATTTAAATGTATATTAAAGGTATTGTCCAAAACATTCGTCTTTTGGAGCACCTTAGGTATTCTTGCTGTATTTTCTGTATTTCCTGGTTGATACCAGTCCCAAGCTGTTCTCTGATTTGGGTTTAACGACATTGTATCAATGTTAGAAGGAGGTAGATATACTGGAGGAAGTCCCATATCTTTTTGTGTGGGTTCCCTTATCTTGGGCTTTGCTCCTGTATTCTCTTCTGTTTTCTGTCCGTCAGTAGTCTTCACTTCTGTTACATCATGTTCTTCATCTTGATGAACATCTTCTGTATTGTCTTCTTTATTTGTATCATCCATGTCCTCATCCTTGTTCTCTGTTGAATCATTATTTTCTAAGTCCTTATTATCCCCTTCAGCTCCTCCTGAAGCTCCATTAGGGTCAACTGGTCCGGCTATAGCCCTTTGAACCAGGTAGCAGAGAATGAGAAACAATGTAGAAAATACGAAGACGGTAAAGACTATTGGTTCAAACATAGTCATGATTAAACTTAATTAATTCAAGTTAATCAAATAAAAAAAGACTAAGTTCTCAATTTTTTTTTCTAAAAAAATTTAAAAAAAACTAAAGTCTCAAAATATTTTTTCAAAGTTTTCAAAAAAAAAACGCTAAGTTTTCAAAAATATTCAAACTGTTTTCAAATATTTCTCCAAGAAAATTTTCTATGTCAAAGAAAATAATGTAAAGTTCTATTTAAATCAAACAAAAGCAGTTTATATAGTATTGACTTTTAATTTAAATAATTAAAATATTTTATTCGGGATTATTAATTATTCATTACTGTTAAAAGTATAATCACTATAAATTTAAAAATTAAAATTTAATCACTTTAGTTCAATTAAAAAATAATTCTTTTCAAAATTATCGTTAAAGTTCAAAATAAGAAATAATTTTCTGTTCAAAATTATTTAATGTTTCAAAAATCCTTCCATAAAAAATAATTTCTTCAAAATTACTTTCACACACGAAAAAATACACTCAACAATCCCTTGAATTATCTTTCAAAATTATTTAAAAAATTATTCAAAGTCTATTGATAATTATAATTTTAATTAGATCTCTGTAATTAATTAATAAGAAACAACCTATCCCCTTTTTTTCTAGTCGGGTGGTCTTAAAATGTTAAAGGTCAACTTATTTGTTCTTCTTGGTCAAAGGTTATTTGTTCTACTGTTCTTCAAAGTTCTTCCAAGTTCTTCAAAATTGTTCTATGTTCTTCTATTAAATATTTTCTAAGTTGGAATCAATCAATTTATATACCAACAAATTTATTCTGTTATAAATTGTGGTTTTTATAATTTCTGTTGCAGTAGAATAATTTTTAAAATATTTTAGGTCAGTAAAATAAATTTCCAATTTTCTGTAGCTAAATATAACAATTCTGTTATTTTTTGGTCAAAAATAATAATTTCTAATGTTTTTAGGTCAAAATTACATTATTTTCTGTATTTTTGGTCAATTTGGGCAATTTGACCTTTTTCTGACCTTTTGACCTTTTTCTGACCTTTTGACCTTTTTCTGACCTTTTGACCTTTTTCTGACCTTTTGACCTTTTTCTGACCTTTTTGTGACCTTTGGTCAAAGTGACCTTGTCTGGGTGGCCTGGGTCTTGACCAAAAGGTTTTACCTTACTTTGATAATTATTAATTATGTTATTGCTAAATTACGGATTTCCGATAATTGAAAAAAAAACTTATTTTTTAATTCACTCAAAAAAAGAAAAAAAAACACTTGGCTTCTTAAGCCTTCACTAAAAAAAACCGGGTTTAAAAAAAAACGGGTTAAAAAACAAAAAACTTAAGTTTTTACCACCTGTAAATATTCGCGGGACTACGTCAAATAATTAGTAAATAATATAATGAAAAAGTAAGTTAATAAATTTATATATTAAATAAAAAAAAAAACGCATATATATATATTATATATATATATATACTATATATATATAATAATATATTTATAATATATATATATATATAAAAAAAAATATATATATATATATATATATATATATATATATATATATATATATATATATATATTACCATCTGAAAATATTCGCGGGGTTACGACAAATATAATTAATGCATAATTATAATGAAAAGGTAATTAGTAGATTTATAATTATAAAAGACAAAAAACGATATATATATATATATATATATATATAATATATAATATATATATATATATATATATATTATATATTATATATATAATATATAATAATATATAATATTAAAAACGATGTGTGTGTGTGTTGTTTGTGTCAAGAGAATATAGCGCGAGAAAGGGAAAAGGAATGGGGGAAGAACTGGAGGAGAAATGAGGGGTCAATTGGGCCAAAGATTTCAATCCCTCACTCTTGGAGGCGATATCTCTTTCCCCTGAATTCGATTCTCCCACTCAATGACAATCTCCCTTCCCTCCGGATACTCCAATATCAGTGCCGATTTTTTCCCTTCCCTCCGAATACTCCTTACTCTTACGTCTCATTCATATATTATTGAATGAATATAACCAATTCATGAACACACCTATTTTGACATAACAACCTTCTTGCTTGTCTTATTGTATTCTGTTGCTGTTTTTGATCTTTAGTAATCTTCTACTAGCTCTAATTACTTTACTAATTATGATAAACGAAAAATTTCTTCTAACACTGATTCTCAACTCATATACTACCTTTATAGTCAAATAAAAAAAAAATGATTAGTCAACCCTAATTAATTAATTTACAGGTGTCAATTGCATAATTTTTCTATATATATCTTAAAAAAACTTCCTTCAGGAACCATATACAAGAAAAAATGCAATTAAACAATTTTTTGTATTATTTTTCTAGTAATTTTGCCTTTAAAAAAAAGAACAAAAAAAAAACATACAAAATGAAGACAATAATGTCATTAATCAAAATTTAATTTAATATATTCTTTATATATTAAAAAAAAATGTTTCTAAAAGTTTTGTTATTTTCACACTTTTCACACATATTTTAAGTAGCTCTTTTCTAATAGCTATTATGGGGAATTTTCCTGTCACCCATTTGTAAAAATTTGTTTTGTAATTTTTTGGAAAACAATAACACTTGTTTTCTTTAAATTTTAACACCTTTTGTGTTTGAAATTCCCACAAAATTAAGTATAACGTATATTAAAGCCCAAAGGCGATAAGATAAACATATACTCTTTGTGTAATTTCTATTAATTTATTGAAACTTATGCATAATGAAGCATAATTGCTTATTAAGACCCAAAGGTGATAATAAGCCCATACCACTTGCATATAGTTTCCTATCTAATTTAAACTTTAGTGTGAAATTTGTTTTTTGTGTGAAAATTAATTTCTGTACTTACAGTACTTCTAATGGATTTTCCACCTTTAACAGCTTGGCAAAGGTTTTTGATTCGGAATCATCTGTTGGTGACAAAGAAGTCACCTCTCGGAAATGCTAATGGGCACTTGTAGACACAGAAGAAATATCCTTAGATTCGTATAGGCGTAATCCCTCAACCGTTCCTTACGGCCTATGTCTTTGTAGTCGTAATTAGCCTCTATCTCGGTACTTATAACGCGAAGACGGCAATGACCATTGCAACCAAAGGGGAGAAAATTACAGCCTCAATATCCTGGAAAGCGACGTCGACAGTCTGGTGACAATAGAATTTCTTTCTCTAGCACCATATGGAGGTTGATAAAACGCACAATTCCTGAGAGGCTTTTATTTTACATCCTATCCTTCTAATTCCAAAATCATCCAAACAGATCTTCTAAAAAGATCTCCATAAAAACCTAAATAAAAAATAATGGGAAATACGATATCAGTTACATATAATTTTAAAAAGTAATTAAGCTGTAATTAAAAATTTAATTAGTCGTATTTCAATATAACAATATTATGACAAATATAAACATGTTCATTTATATCATTAATCATATCAAAAATTTTCCAATATTATAATCGATATCTTTATTAAAAATAATAAAAGTATTAATTATAATATTATTATTAATTAACAAATATATCAAAGATAATTAATAAATATATTTCAATACAATATTTCATTAGATATGGTAAACATCTTTATTTTTAAAACAATAAAATATTACAAAGTAAAAGCTTTATTCTTATTATTATTATTATTATTATTATTATTATTATTATTATTATTATTATTATTATTATTATTATTATTATTATTATTTAAAGTAATTCACAATTGTTACCTTTGCACAGCGATGGAAAAATCCTATGTGAGAAACACCTTTTGTCTATCTCACTAGGTCTAATCTTTTACCTGTCTTTGTTTTTAAATTTTACAATTAAAAATGGAGAAAAAAATCCAGTATTACATTTTGACATTATATCAATATATATAAATATATATGAATATATATATATATATTCAAATAATATATACTATATCATGTTTCACTTCTCTAATAAAACTTCTATCTCTAATATAATTTTCGCGCCTATATGATACTACTTGAAGGAGCTATTTCATTAGCTTTTTACTTAAGCAGATCTCAGGCCCAAACAAACGACTTTTCTGGTGGTCCAACCCTTTTTAAAAGATCGTTTTCTCCAAAACCCTCTTTAATCCCCCTCTCTATCTCTCTAAACCCCTAAAGTTTCTCCCTCTCATTCCCTCACCATTCTCTCGGTCTCTCAATATCCCTTTTCTGAAGTGAAGTTTAAAAATGGATTTTTGGATGAATCCAAATGTAAATCCATCGGGAATATTCCGATTTAGGAATAGATTTAGGAATGAGAATTCCCAGATTGAGAGCTATGATTCACAGACTTATTTCAACACCATGGCGCCAATTTTTATGATCCAAGAGTTTAAAAGTGTCAATTCAGGTCGTTAAAAAAGATATAAAAGCGAGATTTGTTTTGACTTGTATATTTTAAATATCAACAAACGTTAGTTTCTTGATTTTTCAATAATTGAAATATTGTTACAATATATATGATAATATATAATATATATACTATATATATATATATATGATTATATATATTATTTATGATAATATATATATATATATATATATTTATATATTATATATATATATATATTATAATATATATATATAGTATATATATATAATATATATATATACATATATATATTATATATCTTATATATATATATATATATAGTATTATGTATATAATTATATATATATAATTATATAGTAATTAATATATATATTAATAAATAGATATAAATTATAAAAATACGTATATATATATCCAGAGGCGACTCCTGCACTCGTCCTACTCGTGCTCAGCACGAGTAAACATTATAGAAACGATCTATTTTTGCAAATTTCCTAATGTTACGATAAAATTTTCTTTTTTTTGAATTAGACAATAAATATAAAAATTATTTGCAAAATTAAACGAAAAATATAAGAAACCGCCTATTAAATAACGCTTTAACCCATTAGTAATGGCGCCATCTCTGCTAATATCAAAGAGCGGGGATCGGAAACGTGTCTCAATTTAAGAGTAAATAAATGGTTTATAAATCTATGTAATATAATATAATATAAAATTTATCTTCAAAGAGATAGCAATACAAAATGTCTGTGAAAGTTCCAATAAATAATTAAAAAAATAATATTATACTTAGATATGAAACATAAAATATACAGTTAATTTAATCATTATAAAATATTGTAAATATTATAATTGTTAGCCATTTAAAGAAAGTATTACATAAAACGAATATAGCAGGAATATCTCAAGTATATTTAATATATATACGTATATTATATATTAGATATATATATAATTATATATAGATATATAATATATAATATATATATAGATAGATATTATATATATATATTATATACTATTATCATAGTATAAATATAATTAAAATATATTTGTATTGTTTCTATATATTGTTCATATATATTATATATAATATATATATATATAATATATATATATATAATAATATATAAATAATTATATTATATATATATATATATATATTATATATATATGTATAGTATATATAAAAGAAGAGAGGAGAGAGAGAGAGAGAGAAACGAGGAAGAGAAATTGAAGGAGAGGAGAGACCAAACATGAGGCAGGAATCGCCACTGATATATATATATATATATATTATATATATATTATAATATACTATATAATAACTATTATATATAATACTATAATATATATATATTATTATATATATAATATATATATAATATATATATATATAATTGTAAATACCCCTAAACGAATTATTCACCATGCATAGTATACGCATCCTGACCCTTGCAGCATTAGCGTCATGTGTTGACCCCATACGCACGACGAGACAAAAGGAAACGAGAAACTTCTACTGGTCCAGAAGAGCAACTACGGTCCGCCCTGCGACTCGAACGTAGGCAAACAGGGTACCACGCTTGAGTGAATATAATACCAATTAAACCGGGGTAATATGTATAATGAAATGCAAAATTTAACCTTGCACATAAATTTTAATTGTAAAACCCCCTAACGATTTTCACCATGCGTAGATACGATCCTGGACCCTATGCACGATGAAGCGGCATGTGTTACCACTACGCTACGACGAAGACAAAAGAGAAACCGAGAATACTTCTAACTGTCCAAGAAGAGCATTACTACGGTTCCCCCCTCCTAGCGTTTCCCGCTTTCGCACTCGAAACGTATCCCGATACAGAGGTGTGCGTTGCGTGACTAACAAACATAAACGGGGTTAATACTGTATAATGAATGCGAATAATTTTAACCTACTGCAATCAAAAATTTGTAATTGTAAATACCCCCCTAATGTATTTTCCCCATGCTAGGATACGATCCTGGACCCTTGCAGATGAGCGCATGTGTTTGACCACTTCGCTACGACGAGACAAAAGAGAAACCGAGAATACTATCCACCATGTATCCAAGAAAGCATTACTACGGTTTCCTCCCCGCTCCACTCGAACGGGGGCCAAACAGCGGTACCGCGCTTGGTGAATTAATAATACAATAAACCGGGGGTTACTATTTATAATGAAAATTTCAAATTTAACCTGCAATCCAAATTCTGGAATTGTAAATGACCCCCTACGTAATTCACCATGCTAGGATACGATCCTGGACCCTTGCAGATGAGCGTGCATGTGTTGACCACTACGCTACGACGAGACAAAAAGAGAAACCGAGAATACTTCTACTGTCCAAGGAGAGCATACTACGGTTCCTCCCGCTCGCACTCGAACGAAGGGCCAAACAGGGTACCGCGCATGGTGAATAATAATACAATAAACCGGGGGTTATTATGTATTATGAAATGCAATAATTTTAACCTTGCAATAAAATTTGTAATTGTAAAACCCCCTAACGATTATTTCACCATGCTAGGATACGATCGGACCCTTGCAGATGGAGCGTGCATGTGTGTTGACCAACTACCATACGACGAGACAAAAGAGGAAACCGAGCGTCGTAGCGTATGGTCAAACACATGCACGGCTCATCTGCAAGGGTCCCAGGATCGTATCCTAGCATTGTGA
>JABUQX010093678.1:0-2500 GCA_015478945.1 Trachelipus rathkii | reverse complement strand
TATATATATATATATATTTATATATAATATATATTATATATTATTATAATAACAATCTATATATATATATATATATATTATATAATATATATATATAATATCCTATTTTCTAGGGGAGTAGAATAGGGAATGAGTGTACTCTGCTAAAGTTTCCCGTTCACTGCATAAATTCGCTTCGCACAGCACCGAACAACACAACAGCAGGGATGTCTTATGCACCAGCACAACACCTAACCTTCATACACCGACGCAATCTTTTCACAAACGCTCACCAGGGAAGGGCAAAAAATATTTTATATATATAATATTTTTTTTATATAACAATATATAAAAAAGATTTTAGTGTTGTTGTAGAAGATAGATTTTAAATTTCGTTGACAAACCTTTAAATTACACCTAATTAATATTGATGGTCAATTGTTAAATTAAAGAAAGACCTTGAATTCAGCTGGAAAAACACAAAACTCAAAGAATTCCACAGATGAGAGGTGGCTATTAACAAATAACAGTTCAACAAACTAGCTTGAAATTGATAAACTCTACCCAAAATACACTTGAGGATACTTCACAACCTTTTCTTCCTCGAGATCTTGAAAAGGATTTTTGAAATGCTAGTGTTAAACACTATCAAGAATTCTCAATTAAAAGCTTATTAAAATGATATAAACCACAAATTTTGCATAAAAATATAATGAGCAAAGAGAGCTAGAAAATAACTTTTTAGTCAAGAATCTCTAGAAGTGGTAGCAGTACTCCATACAAAGGCGTACGTCACAACAGTACAGCGGTATCAGTACTCTATGCAAGGGGTGTACATAACAGCTGTGCAGTTGGGGCAGTACTTAATGCACGAAATATACGACAGCTGTAAAACTGAAGTAACCATAGAATTTACAGCATCATTGAACATTAAATGAGCAATCATAGCTACCATTGTGATATGGGGTTCACATGACCCATATTGCGTGTTGAAAACAAACATATACAGTATTACTAGATTCCTTTCAACGCTTCTTCATAGCAACCATTTTTATATTAGGTTCTCAATATCCATGTTAGTTATATTATTGAAACAAAGAATATACATCTATTCGCCATCGGATATTGAGATGGTAAGGATGAAGAAAATTTGTATTTTATGCTGAATGTGTTTATATTTCAAAACTTAAACGAATGCTCCATATTAAATATTTTGATACAACCTTTTGTGCCCCATGCCCGGAAGTAATTTCTTCTTCGCAGAAGAACAAAAGAGTCTTCTTCTCCTATAGTGGGGTATCTAATATTCAGAGTATCAAGTCGTATTTCATCGTTATTAACGTCAGTGTTTTATACAATATAGACAATAAGAAGAGTTGATACACCGCGTCGATTAATAATTAATGAAAATATATAATAAATATAATAATAATAATAATAATAATATAATAATAATAATAATAATAATAAATATAATTATAATAATTAATAATAATAATAATAATAATATAAATGATAATATAATAATTTATTATAGTTCAAGGAATTCCGAAGCAGGTCCAATCAAAGGCTGACATGGCGATATAAAACGGTGCTTGAAATGATGCCAAGTCAAAGAAGTTGGCAAAATGGATTACTATATATATATTAATTATACTATATATATATATATATATTATATATATAGTATATATATATAAATATTACTATATTAATATAATATTAATATTATATATATATATATATAAATTATATATATATATATATATATTATATATTTATATATATATATATATATAAACTATTTATATTATATATACTATAATTATATTATATATATATATATATATATATATATATAATCTTTGGGTTAAAGTGTAGAGAAAAATTGATTAAAATGAGGATATGACGCATTAGGAGATGTGTGGTGTGAAGAAAGCGGTAAATGAGAGAATAAATGAATTACGTTGAATGGTATTGGTCATGTGAAAGGATGGATGATAGTTCGGTTGGTTAGCGGATGTATAGTGGTGAGTGTGCTGGGAATTCGACAGGCTGGGAGACCGAAGAAAAAGTGGATTGAATCAGTGAAGGAATGCCTGGAGGAGAGAAATGTGAGTTTGCAGAGGCGAGAAGAAAGGTGCATAATCAGAGTGAATAGGCGGGGTTTTGTGAGGGGTATGGTTGTGCCCATACTGAGTAAGGACGAACGCTACAATCGACGACGGTGAAAATAAAAAGGCTCTGTTCGCAGTCCCATGAAGCGTCTAGAGTGGATTTTCTGACTGCCGGCCGAGTTTATCAAAGGTATAAAATGGGAAGGTAAGGCGGGCTTTCTTTCCCGTCTTGCATTTTCATATTCTTCTAACTAATTTTCTGTTTGCCAGTGCATGCTATGCACCTTAGCCACAATCTTGGGGAGAGGTGGGTGATGATAATGATATACTATATATATATATAATAATACTATATATATAATATATATATATATATATAATATTTATACGTTAATCTATTTACT
>JABUQX010093677.1:27500-35333 GCA_015478945.1 Trachelipus rathkii | reverse complement strand
TTTACTGCTTTAACTTTCTGCTTTACTGCTTTAACTCACTGCTTTACTGCTTTTACTCACATACATTACATACCTTAAAGCAGTATATCAGTAAATCAATAGAGGTTTACTAACACCTAAGGGAGTTAGTATGCTTTTGTTTTACTGCTTTACTGCTTTAACTTTCTGCTTTACTGCTTTAACTTTCTGCTTTACTGCTTTAACTTTCTGCTTTACTGCTTTAACTCATATGCTTTACTGCTTTAACTTTCTGCTTTACTGTTTTAAATTTCTGCTTTACTGCTTTAACTTTTCTGCTTTTCTGCTTTAACTCATATGTTTTACTGGTTTTAACGCATATATTTATTAACATTACATACCTTAAAACAGTTAAATCAGTAAATCAATAGAGCGTGTGACCTAACACCAAGGTGGGATTAGTTGGCTTTTGTTTTACTGCTTTACTGGTTTTACTGCTGTACTGCTTTAACTCATGTTTTACTGCCTTATAGCTCATATGTTTTACTGCTTTAACTCAATATGTTTTACTGCTTAAACTCATATATTTATTAACATTATGTTTTTTTATTTTGTTAATACTTTTTATTTATTTTATTATTATTTTTATTTATTTTTATTATTATTTTTTATGATTTTTTTGATTATCGATTTTTCATTTTTTATTATTATAAACTTAGTGTTATTTACTTCATGCCTATTGTTATTATAATTTAGAAACACATACCACACCACACACACACACACACACACACAGCTCAACATCTTGACACTGATACACACATTCACTATGACACTTATCCACACATTACACACCTTCACTATGACACTTACATTTACCGCATAGACACTTTACATTTTAACACTTATACATACGCGGTCCACACACAGCATCACGTCACACACACCACACACTTAACACTATACACACATTCACGTCTGCACACTTATACACACATAGTTCAATATGACACTTACATTTACCCCTAGACACTTACATTTACACTTTACACACACACACACACACACACACAGATTTTCTTACACTTACACTCGCACAGATTTACTTACACACGCAGATTTTACTTACACTGCACACCAGATTTACTTACAGCTCACACCAGTATTTACCTTACACTCAGCACAGAATTTACTTACACTCACACACCGATTTACTTACACTCATCTACATATTACTATCACACACAGATTTACTTAACACACACAGATTTTACTTACACTAACACACAGATTTACTTACACACACAAACAGATTTACTTACACTCACACAGCTTTACTTCACACAGCACACACACACACCCCACACACACGCACACTCACTTACACATTTAACTTCATTATTAAACATTTTATGTTTTAATTAAACACGTACATTTAAATTAACTCATTCAATATAACTAAAATTATTTCAAAGTTTCTTAAAACTTCTATATTAAATCAATCATTTTCTTTGAACAAAGAATTTATTATTAACTGTTAATACTTTTCGTTTATAAATTTTATTATCAAGTTTTATAATAACTTTTACTAAAATTTTTATGAAATTTTAATTAAAACATCTATTTAGCGTACCTTAAAGCAATTAACATCAGTAAATCAGTAAGGTCAGCCCGCTAGCACCTCTACCCAAGTATGCACGTTTGAGTTCTATTGACTTACGCTTTACATATCCTTTAACCATGTAAATAAGTATAAAAAGAACAAAATAAGTTCTTCTCTGCTAACATAAAATGTATTTTTTTAAAATCATTCTTAGGTTTTTTTTTAAAAATAAAATTTATTCACTTACATTATATTTTTCTCTCGCTGTTAACTAAAAATATTTCAAAGTTTTTTTTAAATATTCGGATTTTCTTTATTTTATTATTATTAGTCTATGTACATTGAACGAATCCATCACGAGAAAACACAACAACCCGCACTCCTTACAGATACGAAACTGACCTCTCTCTGTAAAATGTGTTGAAATAACTACTTTAGGCCTAAATTTAGGATAATCCTTTTTGTATCCCGGGGCGATTTAGGCCTAATTCAGGTCAAAATATATTTCAAACTGACCTTTTTCTGTAAAATGTGGTGCAATAACTACGTTAGGCCTAAATTTAGGCCTAAATTTAGGATAAGCCTTTTTGTATCCCAGGCTGATTTAAGCCTAATACCAGGTCAAAAGGTAATTCCAGTATAGACAAGAATCGAGAATCAATGTTATTATTATTATAATATATTTTCAAACTGAAACATGCTGGATCGGTAAGATCCTTTAAGCAGGTAAAAAGGAAATGTTTACCTTTCTTGTGAGTGGACGGAGTAATCCTTATCTCTATATGACCTCGTATGTGATTGGTCCGAGAATTATTTTATCGCTTTTTGGTTTTAGGTATGTAAAAACATGTTTTTTCATATCCTGAACCTAGGGTTCGTTTATTTAAACTCTTAACATACATGTAAATATTTATTTAAGAAAGTAAAAATAAGGATAATAAAAACTTTACTATATAATTAAGAATTTAATAATGGGTACATGCAATAAGTTATATTATATATATTAGTATATATAATATATATATGATATAGTATATATATATATATATATATATATATATAATATTATATAATATATATAAATATATATATATAATATATATATATATATATATATATATATATATATATATATATATATATATATATATTATATTATATATATAAAATATATATATATATATATATATATATATATATATATATATATATATATATATATATATATAATATATATAATATATATATATAAATATATTATATAAAAGGTCTAACATTAAATATATACAAGAGTGTTAAATATATTTACAATGATTTTATATATATAAGGTTAACATTAAATATAACACTTCCACATACATTTTACACATAATGTTTATGATTATTTTATATTAAAATTCCTGCTTGATTGCTGTTATGCCAATCATTTATATCATTATCGATGATATAGTTTCGTATCTCAGTAATACCTTCAGTTAACACATACGTAAAAAGTTCCCGCTCAGATATCATAGTATATTTACATTCTGGGTCACCTGCATAAATACTTTCTTGCCATTGTTTTCTAAGTAGATAAATGAATTTCTGTACGTCTATAGAACTTAGGAAGCGATCGATGATAACCGTAGGATCATCGATCAGGGTTTTCTTAAATGCGTAGTATTCTTGGTATAACATGTAATGAATTACGGTTACGTAATTAGATAACACATATGTCTTCTTCAGCTGCAATAACATTCGCTTACGTACCTCTAACATATATTTCAGCTGCATTAGGCCTGAAATGTAGAATCCAAATGATGTAGGTTCAAATACTGCTGTTTCATTATTTCTCTCCCATAATCTAACTTCCAAACTGATTATGTTTTGATGTTATAAAATGCTAGAGTAAGTTGCTTATCGCTGGTTTCTTCGCACAGGCTAATAACTGTTTCGGTCCAGTTTAAAGCTGAGTTTGGTTTAAAGTATTCTGTAAGCCACTCTTCAGTGTGATTACATATACAAAGTAATTCATATGGACTCACGAAAATACGCTTTGTATTATAACAGGGTGATTGGGTAGCACACTTGAAAAATTCAAATCCATCAGGTTTTCTTTTATATAAGAATGAAACCCTACTTCCTGGGATCTTGATTTCCCATTGGATAATGTCTTGTATTGGGGTATACATGTTAAGGTGAATCATGGATATACACTGTAGTGAAATAGAAGCACTTTATTATGCAAACCAAGCAACTTGTGCACCGCTTACAGCTTAAAACGAGTATGATTTTAAATGAGTTTGGATCTAAAACATACCTGTCAAATAAAGTTTAAAGAAACAAAGTTATTTTCATCCAATCACAGTAAGGTTCAGATATGAAATAACATGTTTTACACACCTAAAACCAAAAAGCGATAAAATAATTCTCGGCCAATCACATACGAGGTCATATAGAGATAAGGATTACTCCGTTCACTCACAAGAAAGGTAAACATTTCCTTCTTACCTGCTTAAAGGATCTTACCGATCCAGCATGTTTCAGTTTGAAATATATTTATAAAATAATAAGTAACATTGATTCTCGATTCTTTGGTCTATACTGGAATTACCTTTTGACGCCCGGTATTAGGCTTAAATCAGCCCGGGATACAAAAAAGGTTAATCCTAAATTTAGCCTTAATTTAGGCCTAACGTAGTTATTGCACGACATTTTACAGAAAGAGGTCAGTTTGAAATATATTTTGACGCATGGAATTAGGCCTAAATCGCCCCGGAGTCAAAACGGATTATCCTAAATCTAGGCCTTAAGTAGTTATTTCTACACTTTTTCCAGAGAGAGGTCTGTTACGTAGCTGTAAGGAGTGCGGGTTGTTGTGTTTTCTCGTGATGATTGTCAATGTAACATAGATAATAATTAATAATAAAGAAAATACGAATTATTTAAACTTTGAGATATTTTTAGTTAACATCGAGCGATAATTTAAATGTAAGTGAATAATTGTTATTTTTAAATAAGAACTTAGAAATATTTTAATAAAATACATGTTATGTTAGCAGAGAAGAACTTATTTTGTTATTTTTATACTTATTACATGGCTAAAGATGATGTAAAGCAGTAAGTCAATAGAACAAAACGTGGCATAGCTTGGTGTAGAGGGGGTGGCTGACCTTACTGATTTACTGATTTATTGCTTTAAGGTACGTAAAATATATGTTTTTAATAAAATTTCATAAAATTTTAGTAAAAGTTATTTTAAAACTTGATAGTTATAAAATTTATAAACAAAAAGTATTAACAGTTAATAATAAATTCTTTGTTCAAAGATAATGATTGATTTATTATAGAAGTTTTAAGAAACTTTGAAATAATTTTAGTTATATTTGAATGAGTAATATAAATGTACGTGTTTAATTAAAACATAAAATGTTTTAATAAATTATACGTTATATGTGTAAGTGAGTGTGCGTGTGTGTGTGTGTGTGTGTGTGTGTGTGTGTGTGTGTGTAAGTAAATCTGTGTGTGTAAGTAAATCTGTGTGTGTAAGTAAATCTGTGTGTAAGTAAATCTGTGTGTGTAAGTTAATTCTGTGTGTGTGAGTGTAAGTAAATTTGTGTGAGTGTAAGTAAATCTGTGTTGTGAGTGTACAGTAAATCTGTGTGAGTGTAAGAAAATCTGTGTGTGTAAGTAAATCTGTGTGTGTGAGTGTAAGTAAATCTGTGTGTGACTGTGTGTGTATGTGTGTGTGTGTAAGTGTAATGTTAAGTGTCTCCCACATGGGTAAATGTAAGTGTCATAGTGAATGTGTGTATAAGTGTCATAGTGAATGTGTGTGTGTGTGTAAGTGTGTGTGTGTGTGTGTGTGTGTGTGTGTGTGTGACCGCGTGTGTGTAAGTGTAAATGTAAGTGTCTATGGGTAAATGTAAGTGTCATAGTGAATGTGTGTATAAGTGTCATAGTGATATATATATATTAAGTGTCATAATGAATGTGTGTATAAGTGTAAGTGTGTGTGTGTGTGTGTGTGTGTGTGGTGTGTGTGTGTGTGCTGTGTGTCGTGTGTGTGTATGTGTGTTCTAAATAATAATAACATAGGCATGAAGTAAATAACGCTAAGTATAATAATAAAACATAAAAATAAAATAATAAAAATAATAAATAATAATAAAAATAAATAAAAATAATAATAAAATAAATAAAAAGTATTAAAACAAAATAAAAAACATAATGTTAATAAATATATGAGTTAAAGCGAAGTAAAACAATATGAGTTAAAGCATTATGTAAAACATATGAAGTTAAAGCAGTAAACAATGAGTTAAGCAGTAAACATGAGTTTAAAGCAGTAAAGCAGTAAAAACAAAAGCATACTAATGCCCCCGCCTTGGTGTTAGGTCACACCTCTATTGATTTACTGAATTTAACTGTTTTAAGGTATGTATGTTATAATATATGAGTTAAAGCAAGTAAACATAATGAGTTTAAAGCAGTAAAGCAGAAAGTTAAAGCAGTAAAAGCAGAAAGTTAAAACAGTAAGGCAGAAAGTTAAAGCCAGTAAAGCAGAAAGTTAAGCAGTAAAGCAGAAAGTTAAAACAGTAAAGCAGAAAGTTAAGCAGTAAAGCAGAAAGTTAAAGCAGTAAAGCAGTAAAACAAAGCATACTAATCCCTTAGGTTTTAGGTAACACTTCTATTGATTTACTGATTTATTACTGCTTTAAGGTATGTAAATTATGTGAGTTAAAGCAGTAAAGCAGTGAGTTAAAGCAGTAAAGCAGAAAGTTAAAGCAGTAAAACAAAAGCATACTAATCCCCCCTTGGTGTTAGGTAACACATCTATTGATTTACTGATTTTACGGCTTTAAGGTATGTAATGTTAATAAATATTGTGAGTTAAAGCAGTAAAACATATGAAGTTAAAGCGTAAAAACATGAGTTTAAAGCAGTAAAACACAGTAAACAAAAGAGCATACTAATTCTTTGTTTGTTAGGTAACACCTTCTATTGTTTACTGATTTACTGCGTTAAGGTATGTAAAATTTTAATGTTTTTAATAAATTTTCGTACAATTGTAGTAAAATAAAATGATTATATATCAGACACTCTGGATTTTTTCTTCTTACATACAATTTTTAAAAATTTATAAATTAAAAAGTATTAAGTAAAAAGTATTAAGTAAAAAATAATGTTAATAAATATATGTGTTAAATAATAGGGCTGTAATGAGTTACAGTTTTAGGTTCGCGAAAATGTTTTTAATAAAAATGTTTAAGTATGAAATAAAAATGAATGACTCATAGTATATTTGAAAAGAAATTCTTTGAAATGTTTAAGTATGAAATAAAAATGAATGACTTATAGTATATATATTTTTCATTCGCGCGGGAATATTGCGCCTGCGGGCGCACGCGGCGGGCGGGAACGCGGCGGGCGGGGACGCGGTGGGTCGCACCTGCGGGTGCGGGGTTGTCAGCCTTCGCGCGGAGGGCGCATGCGGCGACCTGATGGTACGCTTATGAACTAGGGGAAAACATCAATATTAGTGTTGTTCTATGATGTGGGATAGAAAAGTCTAGAAAAGGTTAGAAAATGTATCAAAGATGAATCATCAATATAGGGGGTATCAAAGATGACGTCATCAAAGATGAGTCATCAAAGATGAAGCCTTCAAAGTTGAGGCATCAATTGCTGAGGCAATTAATGCCTGAAGGCATCAAGTTGAGGCATCAAAGTTTGAGGCAGTGCAAGTTGAGGCATCCAAAATATCGAGTGTGTGAGTGTAAGTGTAAGTGTATCTGTGTGTGGGTGTGAGTGTAAGTGTATAGGGTTTAATGTAAGTGTCTATGGAGAGTGTAAGTGCTTATAAGTGTCATAGTGTGTATAAGTGTCATAGTGAATGTGTGTATAAGTGTCATAGTGTATGTGTGTAGGTGTGTGTGCAAGTAATATATATATATATATATATATATATATATATATATATCTAATATATATATATATATATATATATATATATATATATATATATATATATATATATATATATATATATATATATATATATATATATATTATATAGGCTATAAGTGATAGAAAAAGCTAACTCATAGTAAGGGTAACATCCTAGCAAGCTTGTAATATACACCAATCGATTCCGCATACCTTATAACCTAGGGGTAGAACCATATTAGGGCTATTCTAGGCTCAGGGGAGGCTAGAAAGCTTGAAAAAAGTGGCACTCAGTTGGCTACTATGTGGCACTCACTTGGCACTATGGTGGCAACTGCACTTTG
>JABUQX010093677.1:2500-5000 GCA_015478945.1 Trachelipus rathkii | reverse complement strand
AAATCGATCTTTAAATCGTCTTTCTACGTGCTCTGGTTGTCATTTAGCACTAAAAATGTAATCGAAAGAAAATAATTACAATAATTAACATTCGATTAATCGCTGTAGTAATGGGACCACCTGGGCGATGCCACCCTTTTCGCTAGGCAGGAATAGAGCTATCGCCTTCAAACTTGGAATATATCTTAGTAATGTGAAAACTGGATCCCACGCGAGTTTTGGTGACCGTAGGTCACCCCTAAGGGGGTGCTGCCCCCTTAGCGCCAAGGTCAAATACGTCCTGAAAACCACGTTAGGCTTAACGAATCGGAATGAAATTTGAATGTGAGCTATATGATGACGCAATCTCGTCGGAGACGAGATTACGTCCCTCTGCATCCTCCCCTGGAAGGGGGATGCTGCCCCACAAAAAATTAAAATGATCGTAGAAGACTGAAATCGGAGAAAGTGTTGAAGAAAGCGGAGACTGGTAGTCGGAGAGTCGGAGTCAGGAGTCGGAGTCGGATTCGGAGACGGGAAGTCGGAGTTGGGTCGTTCGGAGCTCCAGGACCCCCGCCGGAGGAGGTCCCTTCCGTTGAAAAAAGAAGAAGAAAGAAATGCCATGAATGCAAAACAGAGGAGAAAGAAGAGAAGAAATGTAAGAAGTTGAGAGGAAAAGGAAGGAGGAGAAGGAGGCATAGGAGGAGGAAGGAGGAGGAGTATTCGGTTTCGGAGTCCTGGCGACCCCACCGAGGGGGTTCCCTTCCATGTAAATAGTAGCAAAAAAATAACCAATTTGTTCAATAGGAAGAGAAGAAAGAAGAGGCAACCGCGCAGGAAAGAAGATGCGGAAGGAAGGAGGAAGAAGAAGAAGAATGAGGAAGGATTTCAGAACAGGTAGTGGCACCGGTGTGGATGCCGGTGCCGGTGGCCGAGTTTAATAAACAGTCGTATAACAACAATCAAAAAAAAAAAAAAAAAAAACAATAAAAAAAAAAAAAAAAAATTGTTGGTGTCCTTATATGTGTTATCGAGGTCGTTTAGAGTATCGAATATTAGCGTGTATAAGTCCGTATGGGTGTTCTAGGACCTCCCCATTTAGGGAGGTCCCGACTGAAAATAAGAGCACAGAGTGCAAAAAACAAAAGAGGAAGAAAGAAGGATGAAAGATGAAGAAGGAAAGAGTTGAGAAGGAGTCTGACTCAGAGGAGTAGAATGTGACGACTGCACCGCGTGTATTGGGCTCCGGTGCGGTGCCAGGTTATTAAATATTTGTGTAATGATTCAATATTGGTGTGTCTTTTTATATGTTATTGGGTCTGTAGCTTTCGAAAAAATAATGGTTTCAGAACCTTCAAGAAAAAAAATAAATAAAATAAAATAAATAATAAATAAAATTTCTTTTCTTTTTATGTTTAAACTTAAAAAATTACGTTATTTACATACCCTAGCAGTAAATCACTAAATCAAACGCACCATCCAGCCCCCCTCCTGCCACCCTCCTGACCAGCTGTGATCATTGAATCTATTGATTAAGGTCACATTTTCGAGTATCATTTTGAAATAAACATAACATAAATTCAAGTTTTTTATACAAACATCAACCAATATATGCCGACGTAAACAAAGTTTTCCATTAATTAAAAGTTACTTAGCAGTTCATCTGAAACTATGAAATAACCCATAACGAGAAACTAGCCCACTCCTTTAAACAAGAATTACAATGGTTTAACTCATTAAACAAAGGAACCACACTTAACACCAGTAACAGTAACTAACATAACAATGCTCAAAAACGTAACTTATCACACTCTGTCAAGCCTGTCATCTAACCATAACAATGGTAATTTTACCATTAAACAGGTAATATGTAAAAAAAGTTTACCATAACCGTGTGTAATTATCATACAGCGACAATGAGTATACTTAACGTAACAAAGTTTTATCATATTAATAAAGTCAACATAACATTATCAGAACTAAGAATATAATGTACAAAGCAAACCATGCCATCTTAAGCAAGAATAAAACTTAGCTAAACATTAACAAAGATTCCACACTTACATACCTACAGCACTTAATCCATTTAATGCACTATCTCTGTAGAGAAACCTCAAAAGTCTGGAAGAAGTTTTTCATCAATACCTTTACTTCATATAGGTTTATTGATGAAAATTCTTCCAATGAACAAGAGATCTCTGAAACATCATTGCGAAAATGCTTTGCTAATTGAAGTCATTGATTGCTAATTACCACCCTCATACACGAATCCTATCATAGTCTAATACATCCGTATGAGGGTTGATTCCAATTTCACTTTTGACGAAATTGATTCCAAATCCTCATACGGTTTGTAACAGACTATGATAGGATCCGTATGAGGGTTTGAATCAATTTCACTTTGGTGATGATCAGCACCTGACTGGAATACTATGTTAAAGGTCCTCGTAAAGAGGAATTCGTTAGGAGCAGAAGAAGAGTGTCATCATTACCACACACGAAAAATGTCTTAATGACGAAA
>JABUQX010093676.1:20000-21684 GCA_015478945.1 Trachelipus rathkii | reverse complement strand
ATATATATATATATATATAATATATCTATTATATATTATAATATATATTAAATAAAATATATATATAGTATAGTATATATATTATATATATATATTATATTAGTATATATATATATTAATTAGAATTTATATAATATATATGATAAATAGCAAGTCAAATGTACTTGCAAGCATAATCTAATTAAAAGTGTTCCGAATCAAAATACATTCATCATTTGATAATCTTAAATAATAAATAAAGTAACATAATATGATAATAAAAAATAGAAAATATAATGTAATAATATAATATTAATATTTTAAAAAGACAATTGACTAAATGAATATAATAATAAAAATGAATATATATATAATATTACAGCAATTATTTTAATAATAATAATAATAATAATAATAAATAATAATTAATAATGATAATAATATAATAATAATAATAATAATAATAATAATAATAATAATAATATAATAATAATAATAATAATAAAATAGTAATAATAATAATAATAATAATAATAATAATAATAATAAAATAATAATAATAAATAATAATAATAATAAGAATAGAAGAAGAAGAAGAAGAAGAAGAAGAAGAAGAAGAAGAAGAAAGAAGAAGAAGAAGAAGAAGAAGAAGAAGAAGAAGAAGAAGAAGAAGAAGAAGAAGAAGAAGAAGAAGAAGAAGAAGAAGAAGAAGAAGAAGAAGAAGAAGAAGAAGAAAGAAAAAGAAAGAAGATAAGAAAGAAGAAAGAAAAAGAAGTAGAAAGTATAGAAGAAGAAGAAGATGAAGAGATGAAGATGAAGATGAAGATGAAAATGAAATGAAGATGAAGAAGAAGAAGAAAGAAGAAGAAGAAGAAGAAGAAAGAAGAGAGAAAGAAGAAGAAGAAGAAGAAGAAGAAGAAGAAGAAGAAGAGAAGAAGAAGAAGAAGAAGAAAATATTCCTTTTCAGCTGCTGACTGTTTTTTCATTGCACCTGGGATGACCTTGCCTATCTATCTATGGTCGCTATAGCTACTTGGAAGATATATTTATGCTCTTCCTAATCAGCAAATGTGAAGTGATTTTAATCATTTAAGAGAGGTAAGCTGAGAGGAGGTAATTATTTTTTTTTTAATATTTTGATAAACTTAAGAGCATGGTCATTTCTATAGTTTTTCGATAGGGAAAACACATAAGAAATAGGAGTATTAAGTTTGTTAAAAGAAATCATTGTTTGCAGAATCAAAATGGTCTAATATGAACGTGTTAGGATTTCCTGGAGTTGCCCCACACTTTGATAAATTTAAAATTAAAAGATATTGATTATATTAAAAATTATATTAAAAATGAAAGCTATGCAAAATGAAAAAGATAATAGTTGTATTTCTTTCATTTTTCATTTTTCTTATTAAATAAAGATAAAAGATAATACCTATTTCTTATTCAACGTCCAAACCAGTCAGAGAGCAAACTGTTGCAGAACAAGTTAGCACACACCATCCAAAGCACTGCCCGCGTAACAAAATAATATATATTTTTTGATCGATTTTAGGGTTTGAGTTCTTTTTGTTGTGTCCTCCCCTATAAGTGAACATAACGAGCAATTTAAAGAAAATTTGTTCGCACGACAGCTCAGCGGCCTAGTACTTGCGAACTGTTCACAATTTGGTGTGGGTTTTTTATTTCTCAATCGTGTGCTTGCTGATCG
>JABUQX010093676.1:5000-15000 GCA_015478945.1 Trachelipus rathkii | reverse complement strand
TTATTATATCAAATTAGTTATAGATAATAAGAATGTCAATAAAAATAAATAATAATGCATAAAATAGAATAACAATGTGTTACATTTACCCCATATGATTTTATGTGGGGGGAGTAGTAGGGAGTTCTATTGGAGCGAAAAAACCCACCCAATCGAAAACCACCAGCGAAAACCCAACTACCTGACTACCTAACCTTGACCTTTTTTTTGACCGTGACCTTTTTTTGAGCTCGAATTTTACCTGACCTTGACCTTTTTTGGGCGCTTTACCTTTTGGGCCTATGACCTTTTTTTTTCGACCAACTTTGGTCTTCCATGGGTCTTTTTTGCCCACGGTATTTTTTGGCAACCTAATTTTTTGGCAACCCAATTTTTTTAGGCAACCCTGATTTGGCAACCTTCGAAGAAGGGTTTGCGCCAAACGGTTGGTAAGCAACCGTTGATACGTTTGCCCCCCTATTTACCCCCCCCTAATTTTTTCGGCCATGGGTCCATTTTTGCCCACGGGAATTTTTTGAGTTTCATTTAGGGGCTTAGTCCTATTTTTTGATGTCTTAACCTTTTTTGTCCTTCCCCTTTGCTCCAAAGTTTGACAGATCCATGGGTCAATTTTGACCCACGTTAATTTTGCCCTTCCAGTGGGTCAATTTATGACGCCACGGTTGAATTTTGTTGTTCCTTCTTAGAGGTTAGCGCCTTTTTTGATGTCTAACCTTGTTTTGACCATGATTTAGGCACTGGAACCTTTGCCATATACCATGGGTCAATTGGCCCACGCCAATTTTCTACCAGCTCGTGCCCCACCGCGTCACATATTTCGTTCCTTAACTTGGGAACGCATGATATGATCATATCGCTAAACTTGAACACCTACCACACAACACACACCACCACACACACACACACACACACACACACACCTTACACTTATACACATCACATACTTATACACACATTCGACTGATGACACTTTATATACACATTCACTATGACCACTTACATTTACCATAGACACTTACATTATACACTTATACACACGTCAAACACACTGCCAACCCGCTTTGGTGCGTCCATGGGTCAATTTGTGACCCACGGTAATTTTTTGTTCTTCTTTCCTTTAGGGACTTAGCCCTTTTTGATGTCTAACCTGGTTTGACCATGATATTTCGGCCTTGACCTTGCCCTATACCATGGGTCATTTTGACCCACGCTAACCTGATGGCTTTGATGGTTCCCATTCACCGTAAGAAGTAATCTAGTGATGTTCTTTTAGTGTTCTATGAGTATTAGATGAGTGCCAGGTGAGTGCCATGTGAGTGCCAAGTGAGTAGCCAATGAGTGCCAAGTGAGTGCCAAATAGTGCCAAGTGAATGCCACATAGTGCCAACTGAGTGCCACTTTTCTCAAGCCTTTTCTAGCCTCCCTTGAGCCTAGAATAGCCCTAATAGGGGTGTCTTACCCCTAGGTAATAAGGTATGAGGAATCGATTGGTGTATATTACAATCTGCTAGATTCTCCTACTATGAGTTAGTATTTTTATAACACTTATAGCATGGCAGAATATATATCTAAAGAGCTACACATTTGAGACAGTGACCGCATACGTTCAGAGTCCGCGTCCCCGAGGTTCAGCCCCTCGCGAAACCGCCGCCCCGCGAGTGCGCCCGCAGGCCGGCAGATATTTCCCGCCCGCCGCGTGCACGCCCGCAGGCGCAATATTTCCGCATTTCCCGCCGGCCGCGTGCGCCCGCAGGCGGCCATTAATCCCCGCGATACCCGCCGCCGCGTGCCGTCCGCAGAACGCAATATACCGCACGCGAACGAAAAATATGATATCAATGTAAACTATTCAAAGAGAATATTCTTCTTCAAATAGTACTATGAGTCATTCATTTGTTACTACAACAATTATACGAAATTTTATTAAAAACATATAACTTTACATACCTAAGCAATAAATCAGTAAAACAATAGAGGTGTTATTACCTAACGCCTAGGGGATTAGTATGCTTTGTTTTTACGCTTTACTGCGTTAACTCTCTGCCTTGTACTGCTTTTAACTCTCTGGCTTTACTGCTCTAAACTCATAACATTACATACCTTAAAGCAGTAAATCAGTAAAATCATAGAGGTTTACCTAACCACCCTAGGGGATGAGTATGCTTTCTGTTTTCACTGCTTTACTGCTTTTACTCTCTGGCTTTACTGCTTAACTTTCTGCTTTAACTGCTTTTAAAAACTTCTTTAACTGCTTTAACTTTTCTGGCTGTTTACTGATTTTAAACTCATATATCTTATTGACATTAGTTTTCTTTATATTTGTTATTATATTAATACTTTTATTTTTTGTTTTAATACTTTTTATTTTTTAGTTTTAAATAAAAAATATTTTTTTTAATGTAAGAATTAAAACACACAGAGTTTCTGTTTATATAAACATTTTATTTAATAAAATCTGTACGAAATTTTATTAAAAAACCTTTTTATATATACGAGTTTTAAGGGAAGTAAAAAATCGCGTTTTTTCATTTTAAAGCATTTATTACATAACCAGAAACTATAAAATCATTTGACATAGCAATTCTTTAGCCATCAATATATTTACAAAGTTTCATTAAAACATACCCATTATTTAAAAACATATTAATGAAATAAATACAATAGACTCCACATAAATTGGAATATAAGGGTTGAACAGGGTAAGACATAGTTTTTACACAGCTTACATTATTATATTTTAAAAATAAGGTAATATAATGATTATTCAATATAAATTTTAAGTTCAAAGAATCAATTATGTGAACAGCATCATTTTTTGCTCTATAAACGGAGATCCAATGTCCTGTTGAGGTGATGTGACGAGGTAATGTATTGAATATGAAGCAGGTATCCTTCTCCAACTTTACAGAGTTTATTTCGTTAATAGCAAACACTCCTAAAAAGCGAGGTTCATTTTTAAACACCGATTTTATTTCCTCTTCATTCATCTTTAATAATTCAAAAGTACGTTGCGTACTCTGTTAATTTCAATGAGTTGAGGATGCTCAAGATAGACCACTACAGTGATGGGTGATTGTAGACTTGATCCAAAAGAGAGACTTAGTCCTAAGGTACCCTTTCTCAAAATGTTTTAAATGATAGGCGTTACAAGCTGAAAGGTCTGCAGTAAGATCATAGGCATATAAATTACTATTCTTCGCGTATTCTTCAAGATTTAAGCCTGTTCCGCTATTATCATTACATGATATAGTATTGGCTATTAAGTCGTAAAAAGGCCGCGTACAGAGAGATAGGTCGCCGTTGTATAACATTTCATAATCGCGTCCGTGAGGTAGTCCATTCACATGTAAACTGATGCCCCTAAGTCCGAAAGGTGTGAATTTATTAAGGTGACTTTTTATAATTCCCGGAGTAGGCTTCATGTTCGACAATCCCTATTATTACTTTCTGTGGTAAATTTCCGTTCACGATGTTTGGGATATGTAACTCGATAAGATCCTTGATGTGAAATAATTTATCTTGGTTTTCAACTCTTAACTAGTACTGTTGCCTTAGTATTCAAAAGCGAAATTTTTCAATTTTCCAAATGTTGCTGTTGGTGATAATTTCACTTTTTCTAACATACGGATAGAGCCTCCAACAGTTTTGAAAGCAGGTTCAGAGACATACAGCTGTGCAGTAGGCTTACTTTTTTTTTAAGAGCCAAATTTTAGGATTTGATCGGTGAATTAAAATGATTCTTTAGTATCTACAGATGGTAGAATGAGTCTTTCTTGAGAGAAGATATCACCATTTATTCGACCGTAAAATTCATAAGTATTATTTATGACTTTAACCGGCTTTATCTATATGTGCAGCTTCATCTTTAAACTGTAAAAACCACATGATTGGAGATGAGATTGGTTTAGCGTCGTCTGAAACAATAATGTAACAAATTGTCTATATACTTCTATTAAGGGATAATTAGCACGCTGATTGCACCTATGAAGTTCCGTTAAGTAGACTTCGAACCTGGTGAAAACATGTTATACTGGAAATTTTGATTCTTGTATATACTATATGGTCATCACCCGAAGGAGAAGATCTTGCTATACCATCAGGTTTGTCAATTTCGTTGTACAATATAAAAAACACTTAGAGGGGTCTAAAGTACTGATCAGAAGTTGCCTGGATATTTGAACTCATAGAAGGAAACATCTGTATTTGGTAATGGAATGAGAGGGATTAATATCTGGTATTAAAGTTTGGGATCGTTAAACGCTTTAATCTGTGTAGGGTTCTGCGAGAAGAGATCCAATTCACTCTACAACAATCAGGACTAGAAAGATGAAGGAAATGCATCTTGCATGTGCGGCTCTCGGCAGTTAATGAACATTTTCATTTGAAAACCTTACCTTATATACACACATCGTTAAAAGTTATTCAGGTTAGTAATTAAATAGCAATACATTCAAGTTACTATTTTTCTTTTAAGAGGTATTTTCCGCTTAGTGCTTTTTTCTTTTGACGAATCTTCTGCCCCCTGTCCTTCGACCGACATTTTACGTCTTATTACCGCTTAACATCATCCAACATCTTCATCTGAAACATCGGCCTAATACGATTTCTTTTAGATGCGCACGGGTTATTCTCCAGGCAGCAATATCTTGAATTGTTGCAAGCCTGTTTATAGCTTTTTTAGCTATATACTCCCACATCTCCCTTGAGCTAGAGGTCTTGCACTTCTCCATAGCTTGGCGAAAAATCCACCAAGGCCATACCCCCTCTGCATTTTTGATCCTCTGAATACCCTTTCTTCGTCCATTATTACAGGAGTATCTTTCTTATACTATCTTTACACTGCGAGAGTATGTTAGATTAATGAAAAATTATACCTGACTACAACCTCTTATTATATTCCATTTTATGCTGTAATTACTGCCATACTCCTGTTCTTTCATAATATGAACATTTGCATTGACGGGCTCCCTCTGTAAAGGGAGAGGGGATTTCCTCTACATCTTCATTTATTATGCAGCGCGCACAGAAGTCAAAATTTGATCATATTCTGAGGGAGATAATGAACATTAGGGAATGTTATAACTCTTACTCTCTTTGGAAATATAACTACTCTAATAAAGGAGCTTATGTATTAACCTACAATATTTGCGATCAATTATTATTGTATATACATAAGCATGCCTGGATGATTGAGCTTCTCGGATAGGGGGTCATGTATAATGCGAGTAACTCGATCTGCTTCATTCTTTAGTATCATGTGGAGTCATGCGGTTATTCTCCACAGATAGTATAACCCTCTTCAACATTAGTAGGGATATCATGAGTATATCCAACTCAGCATTACAGTTTACGAATAATGTTTACGCTGCCATGGTTGATCGTTCGAGAGAAAAACTATGTCCGGATCTGCAGGTTTTACATTTACTTTTGAACTTAAAGATATTATTACTTTATCTTCATAGGTACGCAATTCAGTTTTGTATACCAAGTCCTTACACATAATACTCATATCAAAGAGAACGTTTAAATGACTAAAAATAGCAGGCACCGATTTAAAATATGACCTCCGCAGAGTAAATTCTTCAAAGAAGTATTCTTTTGTAGCAAATGTTGTCGTATTCATCTTTTTGGCAATTGTAGTCCTTTTCAGATAACGCGGAGTATCTCCACTTGTATATGAGTTTTCAACACATTCTACACTTCTGTACACCCCCATCCAGAATAGATTGTGAGGTAAATTTTCTATGTCCGTATTTAATATCATTTCACATAATCCTACTTCGTATGCCTCTCTTTCAAGCTGAATAGGATTCATTAACATAGTTGTAAAATCCGAGAGTTTATTATCAGGATGTAAATCCAAGGAGGCTGAAGAAGGCAGAGTTATATAAAAGTGATCTACACTCTCCATGATTATAATGACAACTGATTAATGATTCTTAACTTCACTTGCTTTTATATAAGTATTAAACTTGGCAGGATATCCCCTCCATTTCACAAGTAACTGCTTATTTTTTCCTTTACCTCTCGTAGCTAATATTTTTTCAATTTTATACTCGTGAGTTACAGGATTGAACCTTACTTTTTGTATTTCCTGTTTATAAAATCCGCCTTTTATTTTTTCACCATCTAAATCCTCCAGATAATATAACTTTAAACTATCACGAATGAATGGTCGGATATTGTGGACTTTAAAAACTTCCGTAGTCCAACCGGATTCATATCCTTTTCTGAATCTTGCTTCTGATCGAGATACTCTTACATAATCATTCACCTTTATTCCTGAATTATCTTTTATTTTGTTTTCACCCATATGCACCATACGTCCTCTAGTTTTTGACATCTCTAAAGGAGTTGTCTTTATAGTTCTATGGTAAGATCTGTTATAAGAATAAGCCAGATCGTCCAGTATATCAATATATTTAAAAGTGTTCATCTTAGTAAAATACCTATGCATGCGCTCTTTAATAGTACGCTGTACTCTTTCAACTATAGCAGCTTTGTTTACGGAAAATGTATTGTAATAGCTTATACCATACTCCCAGAGCATCTCCTGAAACTCTCGCCCCTTGAATTCCATTCCTGAATCTGTCCAAAATGATTTAGGTGTTCTCCGCTCGTCCTCTATAATTTCAAGTACAGCATCGGCAACTGTAGCTGATCTTTTATCTTTTATCGGCCTCAACCACAAGTATCTAGAGTATACGTCAATTGTAAAAAGTATATATTGAAAACCTTCATTATAAGAGCTGTATTTAATCATTTCCGATAAATCTAACTGCCATATGCTATCGAGCTGCGGAGATATGGTTTTCCGTGTAGGAAATTTTTTTCTTACAGGTTTAATGTAGAGTAAATGCCTCTTCACCCTCCAAATATGCTTTTAACTCTTTTTTCTCAATATTAGGATACCTTAAAGCAAACCTAGTGAAACCCCAAACTAGTTTGGCTCCCTCAGATGATAGTAATTTACTTATCAACTACCTCCCTCTCCCCTATGTTGTCTACTCACACACGTGTGTGAGATAATATATATATATATATATATATATAATATATATATATATATATATATATATTAAATAATAATATATATATATATATATATATATATATTATATATATTATATATAATACATAAAAATGTGATATTAGGTCACAAGGGTTAAAGAAAGAGAAAAAGATTTAAAATAACTTATTTATACACAAACATTACAACTAAATAAATATGTGATAATACAGAATTACGATTTAATCCAACTTGCCATATTATAAGGTGGTTTTTTCTTGTTCGTCCTTGTACAGTTTTTAAATTTATCTGATGCGAAGAAGTGACCTGTGGACTTGAATCGGTGCTGGGCGTAACGGGGATATTATCTAAGTCTGCTAATCGCGTTGTATTTAAGATTAAACTTCTGGGAAAATAATAGTCTGAAGTTCTTGATTTATATCATTTCCATTCCTTTTTACAGGCCTTTCTTCCAGTTTTAAGTGAGAGATACAGCTATCAAATCCAAATATTTGAATCCTTTAACTATTTCATCATCAATTACGATCTGCCCTGCTTCATATCAAAGTTAATTGTCTTTTAAAATTTAATATAAAAGTACAAATGAATGTATTTACGCCCTCTAATAGTGTAAGCTCTCCTCTAGGATATTTTAATTTATCTCATTTTTCACTTCAAGTTTACTCATTTGAATATCTACATTATCGGCTAGCGGGATACGTAGGGAAGGATGTAGGTGCATGTCTTTAAGATCTATCAATTTTTTTATGGCATCTTGGTATAAGAGGCGTTTCTCATGGATGTTAATTCTGAATTTAATATTCTTGTTACACTTCTTTCTCGTTATTGGTTATACTGTTCAACTTTAGGAGTCATATTAAGCTATGACGTAGAGCGTTGCTGAAAGCTAAATGAATCGTTCACAATATAAGGATTCTGTTGTGTGCGAGTGTTTGTTGCTGATGTGGAAAGAGTCTGGTAATGTCAATGATTGGGCTGTAATATCTGGTATATGGGGTAGTGAATGATGAAATTGATTGGGATTTTGCGCAAGGTGTGGCGAATAACTGGCCGATATTGAGGTTGTGATGATGAATCTGTAGGAACTGAATTCTGTTAAAGATGCTGTAGTATATATACTTCATTTTCTCATTACTTCATTTATATGAAGTACAGCAACCTTCTTCATTATGGGAAACCCATTAGTTATCAGGGGAGCTATTACGGAGAAGAGTAATGGTAGGAATACCCCTCCTCCTCTCTGTAGTAAATTTTTTTTTATTTTTTCAGATTTTTTTATGTGAGCAGCAAGTTTTTTAATGATGTTACTATGTCGACGTAGCTTTACCTTCTGAGGCCTGTTTAAAGGGAACATCTTCCTTTGTATAAGATTTAAAGACTTTCACATACACACTGGATGCAATTCTCATCCTCACTAATGTAGTTTACGTTTTCAGAAGGTTTCAGCTTTTTAAATTTTATAAGATGGTAAATTACTTTGCCAACTAGAGCACTCATTATCAGAAGGAAAAGGTAGAAGGCGGAGGAGGGGGGGCGAGGGCGTGAAAGCAAATTGGGCCGGGCGAGGGGGTATGTATCGTTTCTATCTCATAGGGGAGAATGTTGGTACGGAGCAAGCACTCTGTGCGTGTTTTGGGGTGTGAAGTTCACACATCAAATAACCGTGAGGGAGCAGTAACCTCTTTATATACTTTTAAGAACTCTTTCCTTTGAAGGGGAAACATTTGAGTTGCCAATACATTAATTTGACTCATGTCTCTTCTCTGGCCAAACAACAGCAAATACTGTGTGTTTAAAGAAACACTTCGCATATGCTTGCTTTGATGAAAAATATTTCTTGCGTTATGAAAACACAAGAGATATTTAGATGGTGAGAATAAACTGTGAACGCTTCTGCTATTTGCAAGATCAATTTGTGCAATTAAATCATCTATACAATTAATTTGTGTCCATGATATATTGCTGCCATCGATCTAATATCGTATTATGCCTTCCATGAAGTATGAATCACATCTTATTATTCTTTAAATTTTTCCTGATAAACAATTATAACACCATATTATTTTTTACAGGGTTTGCCTCAAAAAATCTCCATTTACCTTTTAAAAATAATTTTAATAATAGAAAGGTTTTTACCGACATCCTGTAGGTCCAGTACAAGACATGTAGCCGGACTTCGGAACGTAAATTTCTCCACATCCATACGCGTTAAGTGAATAATGAATAATGAGAATAATTAAAGCTGTAAAGCAGTAAAGTAAAAAGGGTTTTAATAAAATTTCGTACCAAATTTTATTTTAAAATAAAAAATGTTTATATAACAGAAACTCTGTTAGTTTTTATTTCTTACATTAAAGAATAAAAAAGTATAAAACAAAAATAAAAAGTATTAAACAAAAATAAAAAGTATTAATAATAAAAAATATAAAGAAAACATATAATGTTAATAAAATATATGAGTTAAAACAGAAAAGCAGAAAGTTAAAGCAGTAAATTCAGAAAGATTAAAGCAGTAAAGCCGAAAGTTAAAGCAGTAAAGCAGATGAGCAGTAAAGCAGTACAGCAGTAAAACAAAAGCATACTGATCCCCTAGGTGTTAGTAACACCTCTATTGATTTACTGATTTTCTCTGCTGTAAGGTATGTAATGTATGATGAGTTAAAAGCAGTAAAGCAGAAGAGTTTAAAAGCCAGTAAAGCAAGAGTTAAAGCAGTAAAAGCATAAAACAAAGCATACTAATCCCTAGGTGTTAGGTAATAACACCTCTGTTGTTTACTGGATTTACTGTTTTAAGTATGTAAAGTATATGATTTTAATAAAATTTCGTTCAATTGTAGTAAAAAATGAATGGCTCATAGTATATTTGGAAAAGAAATTCTTTAAATAGTTTACATTGATATCATATTTTTCGTTCGCCGCCAGCGGGGTAATATGAATCTGCGGTACGCACGCGGCGGCGGGGTTACTGCG
>JABUQX010093675.1:5000-7500 GCA_015478945.1 Trachelipus rathkii | reverse complement strand
CTTTTTCTAATTGATATGCTTTATCTAAGAACTTGAGAGTCAGGAGAGGGGCGTGTACGCATGAACAGAAAAAGTGGAGAGTTCACGGGATGATGAGCTTAAAGCAACGAGCATGCAAGAAGATCATGAGGACGGAAGGAGATGGAGTTGGAGTGGGAGTGGGAGATGCGTTGTAAGTAGGATTTTCTGGCATTTAACTTAATTTATTGTTATATATATGGTTAAATAAATTAATTATTTTTTTACGTGCCGTTAGAGACATGTCACAATGAGCAATAAAAATTTTTTATATAAACATAAAAAGATTTTAACATTTAAAAAAAATAATAAAATTTAGTTTATATAATATAAAATTGTTTATAAATTTAATTTATAATAAATAGAAAAATAAATAAAGGTTCATATTTAAACACAATAACTATGTCATATTGTTAATATAAGTAGCTAGAGACGTATAATTAGAACAATATAAATAAATATGATTGTTGAAATATAATCCTTATAAAATATTCTTGAGACAACTTTAATCAGAGAATAGATAGTATGTTAGTATGTTCAAAAACAATATTATACGTATTATATAAAAAAAAAAGTTAGCGTAGATTATAATGAAGCAGTCATTGATGTAGATTTTGGAGCCGTGTCTGATACTACATTGCATACTCGTGTATTCTGAACCTGTATAATTTCTGAAAACCTACTTTAGAAGTACTATTTGGGATGGATAGAACACTTGTACTTGGACTTATGATCTTCCCTCTACATACATCGAAAAATATTGACAGTACAAAATCTGAAGAATTGCTATCTTCGGACTTTGCATCCTCTCTCAATCGTCATGGGTTCGATTAAAGTCCTTAACATCAAGTTCCCATGATCTAGAAGATTTTTAATAAAATATTTCATTTTTTTAGAACTTTAATATTTTGTCTCAACTTTACTAATATATATATATAAATATTCAAGACTAGTTCTATTATTCTATCCGACCGCCGTCAGTTCCAGACAACCATCCGTGTGCCGGCCCACATTGATAGATAATATATTTTTATGGGATGTATGTCCTTTAGCGGTGGTATATTCTGCTGTAATAATTTTATGGTTTTATTGTTGTTACTAGTGTTTGTTAGTTTGTTAGTTTGTTGTTGTTGTTATGTTATGTTGTTGATTGTGTTTATTTGTTGTTTGTTGTTATATATTTGGATTATGCTGTTTATTAGTTGTTGTTTAGTTAGTTGATTAGATATAGTAGTTAGTTTTTGTACCTGGTATTGTTTGATTGCTTAGTTGTTGTTTATGTATGTTTAGATTTTGTTAGATTACATGGTTGTTTGTTGCAAGATTTTTTATTCTTTATTGTTAGTATTGTATGTTGTATGATGTTGTTATGTTAAAACATTTTTTATAGTATGTGAATCCTGCGATTATATTAAGAATATGTGCCCAGACGGTGAAATTAATAACAATAAGGAATTCTAATAAACGGTGGCATTTTAGCCTTCGTCTTAAATATAAACTTTATGATTATAGATGTATACTACTCTTATTTACTTATGTCGAACACTATTGATATTTACACGCTCTTTATCGACCATTTAAAGGACTTAGCTACTAATACTATTATACTGTACTATAGTAATCATTTATGAAGCTATATTGCACTTTATCATTCTACGAGAGCTGGTAAAATTAACTGGATAGATAGATTAGAACATTATGAAATATATAGATTATTATAAATAGATACAGTATAAGAAAGCATAACATGGGCCTATTGAGATTTAGTATCTACGCAGTCCTAAATAAATAGATACAATCAGTAAATCATGTTTATCATTATTATATGTATATTAGCATATTTAATTATTACTATCAAAGCTACGGCTAGCGGATTTGTTCATATACTTACCATATATTATAACGTTGCTAGTTTGGTTAGCATGCACTTTAGGTTTAGTTTTTTCTTTTAGTGGTAGACATTGTGTATACTATGTAACTTACATAGTTTACACAAAATTAACCACTAAAAGAAAAAACTATAGCTAAAGTATATGCTAACCACACTACAAGACTTTGATAAGTTTGTTATAGGCATAACAATCGGCAGTTTAACCTTAATACCTTACTGTAACTAAAACTCCTCAATTTGTCTAGTCAATATACTATATGATACCAAACATCTTAATTCTTTCCAATCTTTCTTCAATGTTTAATCGAGTCCGTGCACTAACAACTCTCCTGCCGCAAACCATTCCAAAAATTAACAACCCTATTACTGAATGGCATACTTTCTTATTGATTTTCTTACTGTGCCACCTGGTCTCTACACGTTTCGTGTCTACTATGAAGCATTTATTTGTCTCCGTATTATCAGTAGATGTAAATATTTTGTCGACTTGTATTAAATATGTCTCCCCTTGAGAAATTGTCTTTCTACAGAAAAATATTTATAACTCCTTCACCCTCTCCTCATAGCTCTTACTCGTAAACCCAGAATCAT
>JABUQX010093674.1:22500-37839 GCA_015478945.1 Trachelipus rathkii | reverse complement strand
GGTTAAGTCCCATGCGGGAATTGCTTTGACTTAAATTGAGGAATGGCCATCTCTGGTTGTGCGCCTTGCCCCAGGGATAATCTCTACATTGTGAGAGAATCACAGGTGAGTTCCGTCATGGTCCGTAAAACCCTAGGGTTTGGATTTTTCGTAACTGCTGACGAGTTTGCCCGTTTAGGATAAAGGGATGTAAGTCGGGATTTCTTTATCGATTTATGTCGCATTGTTTCTACTATCTACTGTTCCGTGTATGCTACATTACCTCACCCCCTATTCTGGGATAGAGCGAGGAAGAAGATGATGATGATGATGATTATGAGGATGAGTTGATGTGGTCATCTGATAATGATGATGATGACCAAGTATCATTAACAGATCTCTTGATGATGGAAAATTATGATTGATGTATATGTATATTATATATATAATATATATTTAAAATATTATTTTATAAAAGTATTATAAATTTTATATTAAAAATAAAATAATATATTATATATCATATAATATATTATTGTATATATATATATATTATAGTATATATATATATATATATATACATATATAATTATAGTATATAATATATAATTATATATATGCGTATATATTTATATATATATATATATATATAATGTATATTTGTTTATAGCCACAAATTAAATATAATTATTAATATATGTTTCTTTTCTGTATATTAGAAATTCTACTAATATATAATATAGTACATGTTTTTATAAGATTAACATGTAATTTAATATTTATTAATATTATTATAATATATATATATAATATATATATATATTTTATAATTATTATATAATATATATTTATATATATATATAGTTTGTGTATGTATTAGTGTGATGCAGCAGATGTCTTTTTTTCGCATGCGGATGCGGATGTTGATTTTATACATGCGTGACGGATGCGGACTGCGGAGTTTGATAATTTTATAATATATATATATAAATTAATTATAATATATATATATATATTTATAATATTATATTATATTAATATATATATAATATTTATAGTATTATATAGTTAAAGAAAAATATAATGAGAAGGTAAATGAATTTATACTGCCCTTCTCCGGGATTGAAAGGCCGCCATGTTGCGATGATGATTTAAGGTAATTTTATTCGAATATTTAACATCTTTATTATTATATATATATATATATAATATTTAATTTATTATAATAGTTTATATTATATATATATATAATATATATATTAATATTAAATAATATATATATTAGATATAAATATATACTTTAATTATTATACTATATATATATTACATTATATTATATATAAATATTATTATTTACATAGTATATTATAATTATAATTATTTATATATATCATATATATATATTTATATATATATTAATATATATATACCAGGTATTATTCTATACGATATTTTGGTATATTAATATATATATATAATATTATATGTATTATTTTTATATTTATATATAAAATATATTAATATATATATATATATTAATATATATATAATTTATTATATATTATTAAAATATGTACCTATATAAATATATAAATATATATATATATATATTATTATTATATATTTATATGATATATATATACTATATATATAGTATATATTATATTATATTAATATTTATAATATCATTTATTATATTATAATTATATATATTATTACTATATTATTATATATATATATATTATATAATATTGTGCCTAGTATATTTCGAGTTTTAGCACATATCTTTTAATATAATAATTACAGGGGACCCAACCAAATTCACCCCGACCAACCTCTTCCCCCTCCCCCCTTCCTCCCTTCCCTCACCGGATTTTACAATGGATTATAACTTTTTGCACTAGTGTTTGAAATTCAAATTATAGATAAGATTTGGCTTAAGAAGCATTTCAATTTTTCTGCCTTTCTCTGAGAGTCTATTTCTCTTATCATCTATATTAGTCCCAGCATTCCTAAAACTCTCTCACTTTGGAACCACTGGGAGATAGGAGGAGGAAGAAGAGATTACAATGGAAGATATTAATATGGATGATGATGATGATGATGATATGAATGATGTCAAGATATATATAAATATAATTAGAATTATTATATATATTATATATATATATTATATTTATTATTATTTTATATATATAGAATATTATATATATATATTGTATAATATTGCTATAATATATATATATATATATTTATATATATATATATATATTATATTATATATTATATAATATATAATGATAATTTATAATTTTTTATTATATACCTATATATATATTAATATATATATATATATAATATATATATATATATATATATACTTATATTATATAATCACTATATAGATATATATAGTTTGTCGTTATGTATTAGTTGATGCAGCAGATTCATTTTTTCACATCCCGGATGCGGATGTTTATTTTAACATCGCGGATGCGTATGTTTGTATATATATAATATAGTATATATATATATATATTATTTAATATTATATATATAATATATATATATAATATATTAATTATTATTATTATATGTTAAGAGAAAACCATTAATGAGAAGGTTAAAGAAATCTAACTGCCGTCTCCGGTAGTAAATAAAACCGTTAGAACTATCAATTATCCAAATATTTAAAATCATTATAATATAATAAATATAGAATATTAAATATATATTATATATATATACTACTATATTATATATATAATATATATATATATATTAAATATATTAGTATATATTATATTATTATTATATAGTTGCATATATATATTATATTATTTTTATATATTAAATATAAAATATATATTACTCTATATATTATTATATATATATATATATATTATATAATATATATATATATATAATATAATATATAATACTTATTTATATATATACTATATATAAAATTTATAATATATATAATATATATATAATGTGCCTAATTATTTCGAGTTTAGGCACACATCTATTTAATATAAAATTACCAGGGACCCAACTTCCTAAAATGCATCTCCCCAAACCGCTTCCCCCCCCCCTCCGACTTTAATGAAAGATATTTTACAAGGGAATATATTTACTTTTTGCACTGATATTGAAATTCAAATATAGAAAGATTGTGCTTGAGAAAGCTCAATTTTTCTCTTTCTTTCTGTCTTGATGAGTCTAGTTCTTTTCCATAACACATTTAGCACAGCATTCCTAAATACGCTCTCACTTGGAAACACTAAGTTGAGGACAGGCCAAGTATTTCCCTGCAAGTTTACTTAAGCGTGTGGTAAACATTTTGTTATAATCTTTTAATTAATTAAGGATCATCATTTGCATCTAGTCGTTTTCTTGTTTTGTTTCAATTTGGTTTATATTCTAATCTTTCGGTAATTGCGTTTTTTGTTTCTTCTGTTTTTTAACACATACTGTAGAAATTCTTCCAGGAATCTGTTATTGATTTACTGTAGAAGTTGTTGGTCTGTAAATTTCGTTTTCCTTTTAATGGGTGGCGAATTAATAGACTTTCGGATTGAAGTTGTTTCAACTCTGCCGCACCAAAGTGGGCGATTTAACTTAATCTTTAATATTGTGTACAAAAAATCTGCCTTTATAACGAGGATCTAAATTAGTTCAATAGTATAATAATGCCATTAATTTCCACAGAACCAAGGAGTTTTTCTAGCTCTAGTTTATTACATTCTTTCATTCTTTTAAACCATCATTTTTATTGAAGATGATTCAAAATGCTCTTTCTTTATGCGTTGAGATTAATTGGTATTACATGAGTATCAAAAAGTTCTGTTGTATGAGGCGTGGATTATTTTTGTGCATCTCCTAATCTCATAATGTGAACCCTGTTGCACTCCGTGAAACTATTTATGATACTTTCAGGTCTGTGAGGTCAACATGAGTCATCATTACACAAACGAGGCGAGTTCCCATGTCTTCTATTAAAGTTGCGTTCAGATTCGATTTTTAAGTATTTTTATTGCAAACATTCTTTATCAAAACCTCGGGACAATAAATATCCGCGCAACATCCGCAGTGCAAAGCGCGGATGCGGATTGTTTACCTTGCATCACTTATATATAAAATTATATATATATTATATATTATTGAATACAATTATATATATATATATTTATGTAATTTATATATAATATATTATATATATCATATATAATATACTATATATATAAATATAATATGATATATATTATATATATATTATAATATATATATATATAATAATATAATATATATATAATAATACAATATGTATGTATATATATATTTATTATTATTGCATAATGTTATTATATTTATTATTATATTATATATATATATACTTATTATAATATTATTAGCCTTAATATTATATATATAAGTATATATATATTGGATATATAATATATATATATATATAAATATATATAATATATATATATTATATATATATATTTATTCTTATATATATATATATTTATATATTACAATATATATATATAATATATATAATATTATATATTAATACTATATATATATAGTATAACTATATATATTATATATAATATATATAGATTATTCATCAATCGTCCTTTATTTGTTTATTTAAAAATACCTTTTGTTCTGAGTGACGCTTCAAAACTTTTGTATTACGAGAAAATTTAATACTAAAAAATTTTATTACATAATAATTTCTCGTTAAAAAAGCAAAATTTTGTGATTATTAGCATTCATTTTACTTATATCAAGTAAATATAAATTCAATAGCTTTTTCATTTAAATATATATATTTATAATATTCTATTTATTAATATTATAAAAGGTATTTTACGGGCTTATTATAATATATACCTATATAACTATTAATTTATTAGTTATAACAATATTTTATATCTCTTAAAATTTATATTCTCCTGGATTTTGTTTACATAATAATAGCATAAAAATTTTATAAATACATATGTAAATGAAAAGGGCTAAATTATTACAAGTTAATATTCTATATTATTTTTCATTGTAATATATTATTATATTATATATATATATTTATATTATATTATATATATATATATATATATATATATATATAAACACAAAGTTTTAGTATTACAGAGAATAAATTGCAGAACCTGGGGAGAAATATAAAAGAAACATGAACTATTTTACTTGATTCGAAAGATCTTGGAGAAACATTTAGGAATTTAAAAGTTATTTTGAGCAAATGTTTGTTCAAAATGGCTTTCAAGTTGTTAATTTGACTGACTGTTTTTTGAATTTTATAAATAGTTCACCTTTTATTTATATTTCATCCCGGAATGGTGGATGAAAAATGATTTTTGTATAATAAAAAATTATTCAAAAATCCCTTTTCTCCAAGAAAATGTAACAATCTATCCAGCTTTCTCCTTCGCGTTCTTTTTCGACGCTTTTCAAAAATGTGAATTCTAAATTTGCATTTTCCTCTTTCCTTTCCCTTGTCTCTTCTGACGCTATCACTATTGTCTTACCTTCTACCAAAGGTGAACTTTTCACTCAAATCTTTGCCTCTAATTTTACTTTAGGCGAATCCGAACCAATTCCTCCTTCTCTACATCAACAACTCATTTATATTTAACATTGTAATATCATCGAAAAATGTTTTGAATGCCCTTTCTGAACTTAATAATAATAAGAAGAAGAAGAAGAAGAAGCGTGATTCTAAATGTATCTCTCCTATGGGTCTCATATGCTTCCGAGCCTACACCCTTTCTGAAAGACTACCTTATCTCATCCGTCAATTCAACTTTTTCTTCATTCACACTGTTCCGTTACAAGGGATCCCTCTAAACCAGGGGTGGCCAACCCTTGGCGCATGCGCCAAACGTGGCGCATTGGATGATTATAAGTGGCGCATTGGTACGGGCTACTTTTTGGGAGATTTTATATTTTAACTGGGCTACGTCAGCCTATTTCTTACGAATTTATTTAATGAAAACTAAAACTTCATTTTATTTCCAGAAATTTGTTAAATCTGGCAAGATATAAAAAAGTATGTAGATTAGATTAGATTAGATTAGATTGTTAGGGTGGTGGTCTCTATTGAGGCCCCTTGTCACTGCGACCCACTTGGATCTTTTGTGACACGCCCTTGTCTATTAAAATTCCTGGTTCATCCCGATTTTCCGCAGGAATTTCAGGACTCTTCCAGGAGACGAAGTTTTGATATCGTAAGGCGTTAGTACATCCCTCTGCCAATACCAATATCTTTGCCAGCTTAAAGCTTCGCAATTACATAGAATGTGTTCTGCCGTTTCTACTGCTTCACGGCAGTATCGGCATGAATCACATTCAACTTTTCCCATTTTCTTGAGGTGATATCTGACTGGCCCATGTCCAGTCAGAATTCCAGTCAAAATTCGAAGATCAGATCTACTCAGAGCAAGCACTTCCTTTGCCTTTCTCGGAGAAAGATCAATCAGATCTTTAGCTTGTCTGAGACCAGGGATGCTTGTCCAGTAATTGGTCATAGCTTTGTGTTCCCATTGTGTCAGAGATTCTTTAATGTGGGCCTTAGAAAGTCCACAGAAGGGTTCCGGACCACAGTAGGCGGTTCTGGCTCCTTCCTTAGCGAGGCGATCAGCCTCCTCATTGCCTGGTACACCTTGATGCCCTGGCACCCACATCAGATTAACTCTGTTGTGTTGAGCCAGTTGCTGTAGGGTACGTTGACATTCCCAAACCAGTTTAGAGTCATACATGCAGGAGCTCAGAGCCCCGATAGCCGCCTGACTATCAGTTGCCACAGCGATCTTTGCCCCTCGCATCCCTTTTTCTATGTTTATTCTGGCACAAGCCATTATGGCGTAATCTCTGCCTGAAAGATGGTGGGAAAAGCACCCAGGGCTATACTGCGCCTGCAATTGGGTCCGACCAGTCCCGCACCAGTCCCACCATCTATCACTGATCCATCAGTGTACCACATAATGGTTCCTGATTCAAGTTTAGGACCTCCATTATCCCAAGTTGAACGATTTGTAAGAAGGATTTTATACTTCTTTCCAAAGCTTTTTTGTTTTGGCATTAAGTCCGAAACTACAATGCCCATTTGTATCTCTGGTACATCTTCCAAAATTCGAAGGTGTCCAAGTCCAGTAGAAGTATGTAACAAATACCATAATGTTAATGCATTTTTTTTGGTAACGTCGACTCTCATATTCAATATATTTTCCTGCCAAAACTCTTATTTGAAACATGATTTTAAATTACCTTGTAATAAAACATCGTCAATGATCATCAGTTGAAATTTTATGTTTATCAGTGATAGTGAGGTAGTGTTCTCTTATATTTCTTAAATTACTAGATTTTTATTTTTTTTCATAAGCAAGCATATTAGAAATTAGTGCCGTATTTTTTAAATCAAAGAATTCTAAAAATATAATTCATAGAGAAATCACATATTCTGTGATTTCTTTATATATATATATATATATATATATATATATATATATATATATATATATATATATATATATATATATATATATATATATATATATATATATATATATATATATATGTATCTTAATATATATATATACATAACTATATACTATATTTCTATATATATAACCTATATATATATATATAACGCATCTGAACTCGTCTGTCAAAAAATTTGGCGCATGGTACGCAAGGTTGGCCACCTGCTCTAAACCCTCTAACTATCGTCAATTATCATCTTATCGCTTTAACCTCTGTTCTTTCTAAAGTTTTTGAATCTATCCTTAACAGGAAGATTTGGAAAATTTTAATACTTCTAATCTCATCATTAATTTCTAATATGGCTTCTGTAAAGAATGTTCAGCTGGTGATCTTTCCCTTCTCTCTCTCTCTCTCTCTCTCTCTCTCTCTCTCTCTCTCTCTCTCTCTCTCTCTCTCTCTCTCTCTCTCACTCTCTCTCTCTCTCTCTCTCTCTCTCTCTCTCTCTCTCTCTCTCTCTCTCTCTCTCTCTCTCTCTCTCTCTCTCTCTCTCTCAGGCTTAGTCTTTTCCACTACGCCAGTTTGGTGAATCATTTTTTTTTTGTTGCGCTAAATATATCGAAAACGTTAGATTCAATGCAGCAGAAGGTTTTGATTTCTAATTTTCTCTATTTCGTTATCTATCAAGTAGTCTTTCTCTCTCTGACTTCCTTTCCTGTCTTTCTATAACAGCAGTTGTAGACTTCCACCGTTCATCCTTTTAATCTATTTCCTATCCACAATTTCTTCATCGGTCCTTTCACTTTGAAAGTCGTTCAACTCAATTTTAAATAGCCTATACATGGAGTACGTCCTTAGAGTAACTAAACTTTAATCTTTTTCTTATTTGTGGTAGGGGTAGTTTTGAATGACTCAAAAACTCGATTTCTCCATGTATTTTCTCTATATAATCTTCCATACAAGTATTATATCTTCTTTAAAAGCTCTCAATTCAAGCCTTCCTTCTTCTAATATTCTTGGTATCTAATTTTCTCGTGAAATATTTTAAAATGTTGGGTGTTTATAAGCGTCATCATAATTTTTTAACGCCATCTTAGTTGATTGATCTTTATTAGGGCATTGTTCGTCCTTGCATAGAGTACCCATCGTATATCTGAGGTGATTTCTACTCACGCAGCATTTCTTGAAAGAGTGGAAAAGAAGGATTTTTGAGATATCAATTCTCCCTCTCGCTCTCACTCTCTCCAATATTATTCTTCCCGTCGAACTGCTTTACCATCCTACTTATACTATTGCTATTACAATACACATTGTTCTTCCGATCTTTCTAATTGAATACCTCCATGTGTGAAGAGAATTAGTGCCACTCGTCTTTCCATACAGTCACATCATTTATCTGTTCAACTCTTTGTCATGACCGCAATGTGCATTCCTACATTTTACATTTCTCCCTCCCATGGTTAGATAATGCAAAACTCTTCGTTTTTCTATTTCCTCATCTCTTATAATTCAAATACATTTAATGTCGTTTATTGGTACATGTCGGCCTCTGATTGATTGAATATGCAACTGACCTTAGCTAGCTCTGACAGACCACAAGTTAACTTATTATCTTTCCCACTATTATTTGAGCATATATATATATATATATATATATATATATATATATATATATATATATATATATATAAAAATATATATATATATATATATATATATATATATATATATATATATATATATATATATATACTGTATTTGTAAAAGAAGCACGAGTGCATAAAAATAGTTGAAAAAATATGAGTGAAAATTTATTTTATAATGAGAAATTTAAACCAAGATTAAAGGTCTGAAGTTTGCTCGAAATCGAGGAAAATATTGAAGGAAATACTCAGACTATATATATATATATATATATATATATATATATATATATATATATATATATATATATATATATATATATATATATATATATATATATATATATATATATATATATAAATATATATATATATATATATATATATATATATATATATATATATATATATATATATATATATATATATATATATATATATATATATATATATATATATATATATATATATATATATATATATATATATATATATATATATATATCTATTTTGTATTTTAAAAAATTCGGTCCCAAATTGAGAAGATCGTAGTAGTAGGGGAGCCATTTTGGACACCGTAGCTCCGCCCCCTTTTTGACCTTGACTGACCGCTGGTCATTTTGACCAACGGTATTTTTACCTGACCTTGACCTTTTTTGGGCCCAAATTTTTACTCAGCTACCTTCATGGGTGCTTTTTTTATTTTTATTTTTTAGATTTTATTTTTATTTTTTATTTTTTTTTTTTTTTATTTTTTTTATTTTTTTTTTTATTTATTTATTTTTTTTTTTTTTTTTTTCGCTTTTTTTCCCCCCCCCCCTTAAGGGTGGGGGGGCGTTTCGGAGTTCACCAACGCGTTTTCGCTTAACCGCAAGGCCCCGCCGAACCGCGCCGAACCGCGCAGCACCGCACCGCACCGCACCGCACTGCACCAAGCCGGACCGTTTTTTCGCTGTTTCGCATCCTCGTTTTTCTATAACTCATGAATGTATTTTAATATCCACGAATGCATCCATAGACACATACACTCACCCTTATGCACACACACACCCTCATCATCCCAGTCCATCCCTCCTACCCCGTTCCATTCACCGTATCTCTATACCCATTATATTCACCGTGACTGCTTTATCTGTCTGTGCTCTCCAAGGAGGTATTCCCAATCCCCTATACCATAGTTTTCATTGAATCTATTTTCAAATTTGCCTTTCACTATATATATATATATATATATATATATATATATATATATATAATAACATATATATATATATATATATATATATATATATATATATATATATATATATATATATATAACTCAACAACATATATATATATATATAATATATATATATAATCGTCTTCTATATATATATATATATATATAGTTGCTCTTGTACTCTTCTGGAAGGTTTCACAGGTATCCTGAACCCATTGGGCCTTCTTTAAGGAATGGTCACCACATGTCATTTTATACTACTTAGTCATGTATATGTACAATGCGTTCGCGCATACATGTATATGCACCATGCGCATGCGCATAACATCATCTATCTTCTGATGCGAATCATCCCACCCACAAGAATGAACAAAGGAATTGTGGGAATTTAAAAAATGTGACCTATACCAGTCACTAACCGAACTGGAACTCGACCCGTAGCCTCTTAAGGAAGTGTATTGGACTTAACTAATTGGGCTCCGTCTGAATGCCCTTTAATATATAAACAAATGTTACTTATATATAAATCATTTTATGCATACAAAAATTTTGGAAATAGCTATTTCCATATTAAAAGTTTAGAAAAAGCGCATCTCGATTTTGCATTTTATATATATACCAATTTTTATATATATATATATAATATATATATATATATATATATATATAATAACTAACTATATATATATATATATATATATATATATATATATATATGCTATAAAAAAAGAACTACATATATTTATATATATATTATATATATATATATATATATATATATATATATATATATATACAACGAGAGAGAGAGAGTAAAATCGCTATCATCCATACACACACACATACATATAAACATACTTACACACTCACACATACACACACACACACACCCGTTACGCTACTTATACACACACACACACACACACACCCGCTAGGCTACTTATACACACACACATACACCCACCCATAGACACTTACACTCACATCTGCACCTACACACACACATGCCTAGACACATACACCCACCCTATATACACACACCCACCCTTACCGACCCTGCCATGGATACATACACCAACCCTAGCTCACACCTACACCCACGTCTACACACACTATGACACTTATGCACACACGCACACCCGCTAGGCTATTTATACACACACACATACGCTAATATATATATATATATATATATATATATATATATATATATATATATATATATATATATATATATATATATATATATATATATATATATATATATATATATATATATATATATATATATATATTAACCTTGTTTGACCATGATATTTCGACATTGACCTTGCCGGATACCCTATACCCAGCCTACACCTAGCCTAAACCTGCACCTAACCTGGCCTTACCTAACATAACCTAACCTAACCTAACCTAACCTAACCTAACCTAACCTAACCTAACCTAACCTAACCTAGCGTACACCTACACCTAGCCTACACCTATCCTACTCCTGCACCTAGCCTCCACCCCGCCTTGAGCTCATCCAGGTAACTGATGCCTAGCCTTTGGTAGGTATCTGTGCTAACATGAGGTCATGTAGGAACCTGACCTGTATGGATCTATCCTAACTTATTTCCATCCGTGCACACACACACACACACACACACACACACACACACACACACACACACACACACACACACACACACACACACGCACACACACACACACACACTTATACTTATACACATACACTTATACTTATATACACACACACACACACAAACACACGCACACACACACACACACACTTATACTTATACACATACACACTTATACTTATATACACACACACACACACACACTTATACTTATACATACACACTTATACTTATATACACACACACACACACACACACACACACACACACACACACACACACACACACATTCACTATGACACTTATACACACATTCACTATGACACTTATACACACATTCACTATGACACTTACATTTACCCATAGACACTTACATTTACACTTATACACAAGCGGTCACAAACACACACATACACACACCCACTTACACTTATACACACATTCACTATGACACTTACACTCACCATAGACACTTACACTTACATTTACACTTACATTTACCCATAGACACTTACATTTACACTTCCATGGGTCAATTTTAGCCCATCCTAATTTTAGGCACTTAAACATTTTTATTAAAAACATATACTTTACAGACCTTAAAGCAGTAAATCAGTAAATCAATAGAGGTGTTACCTAACACCTAGGGGGGATTAGTATGCTTTTGTTTTACTGTTTTACTGCTTTAACTCATGTTTTACTGCTTTAACTCATGTTTTACTGCTTTAGCTCATATGTTTTACTGCTTTAACTCACATATTTATTAACATTACATACCTTAAAGCAGTAAATCAGTAAATCAATAGAGGTGTTACCTAACACCTAGGGGATTAGTATGCTTTTGTTTTACTGTTTTACTGCTTTAACTCATGTTTTACTGCTTTAACTCATGTTTTACTGTTTTAACTTATATGTTTTACTGCTTTAACTCACATATTTATTAACATTACATACCTTAAAGCAGTAAATCAGTAAATCAATAGAGGTGTTACCTAACACCTAGGGGATTAGTATGCTTTTGTTTACTGCTTTATTAACTCATTTTTACTGCTTTAACTCATGTTTTACTGCTTTAACTCATATGTTTTACTGCTTTAACTCACATATTCATTAACATTACATACCTTAAACCAGTAAATCAGTAAATCAATAGAGGTGTTACCCCTAACACCAAGGGGGATTAGTATGCTTTTGTTTTACTGCTTTACTGCTTTAACTCATGTTTTACTGCTTTAACTCATGTTTTACTGCTTTAACTTTCTGCTTTACTGTTTTAACTTTCTGCTTTACTGCTTTAACTCATATATTTATTAACATTATGTTTTTTATTTTGTTTTAATACTTTTTATTTATTTTTATTATTATTTTTATTTATTTTATTATTATTTTTATTATTTTTATTATTTTATTTTTATTATTTTTATTATACTTAATGTTATTTACTTCATGCCTATTGTTATTATTATTTAGAACACACACACACACACACACACACACACACACACACACACACACACACACACTTACACTTATACACACATTCACTATGACACTTATACACACATTCACTATGACACTTACATTTACCCACAGACACTTACATTTACACTTATACACATGCGCTCACACACACACACACTTACACTTATACACACATACACTATGATACTTATACACACATTCACTATGACACTTACATTTATCCATAGGCACTTACATTTACACTACACTCACACACAGATTTACCTACACACAGGTTTACTTACACTCACACACAGATTTGCCACACAGATTTACTTACACTCACACACATTTTACACACACACACACACACACACACACACACACACACACACACACACGCACACTCATTTACACATATAACGTATAATTTATTAAAACATTTTATGTTTTAATTAAACACGTACATTTATATTACTCATTCAAATATAACTAAAATTATTTCAAAGTTTCTTAAAACTTCTATAATAAATCAATCATTATCTTTGAACAAAGAATTTATTATTAACTGTTAATACTTTTTGTTTATAAATTTTATAACTATCAAGTTTTAAAATAACTTTTACTAAAATTTTATGAAATTTTATTAAAAACATATATTTTACGTACCTTAAAGCAATAAATCAGTAAATCAGTAAGGCCAGCCCCTAGCACCCCTCTACATCAAGCTATGCCACGTTTTGTTCTATTGACTTACTGCTTTACATCATCTTTAGCCATGTAATAAGTATAAAATGAACAAAATAAGTTCTTCTCTGCTAACATAACATGTATTTTATTAAAATCTTTCTAAGTTCTTATTTAAAAATAACAATTATTCACTTACATTTATATTATTCACTCGATGTTAACTAAAAATATTTCAAAGTTTTTAAATAATTAGGGTTTTCTTTATTATTATTATTATCTATGTATATTGACAATCCATCACGAAAAAACACACCCGCACTCCTTTCAGATACGAAACTGACCTCTCTCTGTAAAATGTGTTGAAATAACTACTTTAGGTCTAAATTTAGGATAATCCTTTTTGTAACCCGGGGGCGATTTAAGCCTAATTCCAGGTCAAAATATATTTCAAACTGACCTTTTTCTGTAAAATGTGTTGAAATAACTACGGTGCAATAACTACGTTAGGCCTAAATTTAGGATAAGCCTTTTTGTAGACGGGCTAATTTAATCCTAATACCAGGTCAAAAGGTAATTCCCGTATAGACAAGAATCATTGTTATTATTATTTTTATAAATATATTTCAAACTGAAACATGCTGGATCAGTAAGATCCTTTAAGCAGGTAAAAAGGAAATGTTTTCCTTACTTGTGATTGGTCGGGGTAATCCTTATCTCTATATGACCTCGTATGTGATTGGTCGAGAATTATTTTATCGTCTTTTGAAAATTAACTTTGTTCTTTAAACTTGTATTTGAGCAGGTGTGTGTTTTATTATCTTTTAAACCCAAACTCATTTTAAAATCATAGTCATTTTAGCTGTTAAGCGGTGCACAAGTTATCTGATTTGTATTAAATGTTTTATTTTTACTAAGTGTATATCATATTTATAATAAATACTTACATTGAGGAATAATTATTAATTTCACTAGAATAGATAATAATTAATTCACTAGTTCATAAGCTAACCACCAGGGCTCAGCATGAGCCCCACCCGCAAAGGCAGCCAACCCCGCACCCGCAGGTGCGTCCCGCCGCGTCCCTGCCCGCCGCGTGCGCCCGCAGGCGCAATATTTCCGCGCCCGCCCGCCGCGTGCGCCCGCAGGCACAATATTTTCCACGGCGCGGAAATTGTGCGCCTGC
>JABUQX010093674.1:5000-10000 GCA_015478945.1 Trachelipus rathkii | reverse complement strand
TATATATATATATATATATATATATATATATATATATATATATATATATATATATATATATATATTTATTATTATATTTTTTTTTTTTAAATTTTTTTTTTTTTATTTAATATATTTCATAAATAAAATTCATAATTTAATATATGAAATAATATTTTTTTATGTACCTATTTACAGAATATTTCAGAAATGTTCTATTATTTTATATTTCATATGATATTTCAATGCATTTTTCGTTATTTTTAAAATTTTTGCATCCAAAATTCCATATATTTAAACAGTTTATGTTTTTTACTTTTTTATATTTGTCAATATAATATTTCAATAAATTATTTTATTTATTTTTACTTTAAGTATAATTTTATTATTTAAATCTAAATAACATTTTTAGTTTATAAAGTTCAGTCCCCCCTTGTATCAAAAACTTGGCAAAATATAAGATAAGACTTTTAACTCACACATTAGAAATAATAAAAAATGACATTAAAAATAGTTCAAATTTGGCATAAATGAATATCAAACCTAATTAAAACTCAACCACTGAAAGCTAAGCAACCTCTAATTCACACACATATATATATATATATATATATATATATATATATATATATATATATATATATATATATATATATATATATATATATATATATATATATATATATATATATATATATATATATATATGCTAACTGCTATATATATTCATCTGAATTTATATTCGCGAATCTCTATCCCCAAAAATTTTCGGGTTCATTACCTACCACAGTAGGGTCTTTGATCAGAGAATTGTTACATGAATTTCTAACCAAGTTAATTAAGGTACAAAGATTATATAGTTTGATAGCAGGCTTTTCTTCGCTTCACTCATTTAGAAATTCTAGCCACTGTGGACGTGGTTTCGAATCCAGATGATTGGACTTTCTTATGCTAGGAGACCGAGAGAAAGTGTGATTTTTTAAGTTATAATGAATTATTCTGTTTCATGTTTTGACATGTGTTTTTAGTGATGTGTGGGTATTGAGATTAGTGTAATTCACTATGCCGTAAACTGTAATTAAATATTCCAGAAAATCTTCAACTGAGAAAAGTTTTTGTCTTTACAAATAGCCGAAGCAGAATCTAGATTCGAACTCGCTTTCGCGAGAAGTAAGAATTAGGATGCAAGAAACTCGACTTTAATATGGACACTATATATATATATATATATATATATATATATATATATATATATATATATATATATATATATATATATATATATATATATATATATATATATATATATATATATATATATATATATATATATATATATATATATATATATATATATATATATATATATATATATATATATATATATATATATATATATATATATATATATATATATATATATATATAACAAATTCATACAAATTAAATGAATAGCAAATATTATATATAAATATATTGACCAAATCAACTTGTGAAAAAGACCATATAATTTCAAAAAATTAACTTTTCTTACATATATATAAAAGTCCATGTAATTTAAAGGAATAGCTTCACCTACAAATACATAAATAAATTCTATTTCAATAGTTTAAATTTATTTAAAGTGTAAGTAATATTGCCGCCTAAATGGTGTTGTGGTAGAGTGGTTTGCTCTTGTCACCGAAGTTCGGGTCCGAACTCGAGTAAGGACCTTTGTGTGACTAAGGTGCCTGGGCAATGCCACTCTTGTGTGATACCACGTAAAAGATTCTTTTGAATTAATTTTAATTTTATATATATTTTTTTTCTTTACAGAATGTCACCACTCACGGGTAGAAGGGACTGAAAAAAATAAATATCTAAAGATTTTTCAGGCTGCTTCATTGTATATATAGAGTTTTTGCAGAAAAATCAAATTATTTAAATCAACTGTTATTTTAAGTGATTTTTATTAACAAAAGATACATGTTTAATTTGATCTTTTTATTTACTTTACTTTTTAGGCAAATTCTTTTTTTTTTTTAAATTACTAATTAATCCCAATTGTAACCTAATTGATGATAAGTATATTTCATCTATATCATAACCAAATTAATCAATATAGTTTTAAATCACTTTTGGTAAAGAAATAAATAAAATTAGAGCACTCAGAAATTATACAGCATATATATGATTTAAATAACATTTAAACTAAATAACAATTATATTTATCAAACTTATTATTAATTATTTAATAATTATTACTATTTATTAATTTTAAAAAAATCATAATTAAATAACAAATGTGTTCAAAGAAAGTAATGAAAAAAATCCCAATGAAATAAATATCATACAAGTAAAAAAAAACAGAAAATCAAAAATTTGTCTAAATATGTATATAAAAAAAAATTCAACAACCCCTATATATATATATATATATATATATATATATATATATATCTTATATATATATATATATATATATATATATATATATATACTGAATTTATATATATATATATATATATATATATATATATATATATATATATATATATATATATATATATATATATAGGTTCAAGTTTGTTTGAAGTCACAAATTTCTGTTCCAAAATGTTTTTCCATATATTTACAATATATGTGATCTAACAGTCAATTTAAGGGGTGACGGACATGATTCAAAAATATATAGGACCAGTTACGTTTTACAGATCCTCAGTTACAATTTTTTTTTTTTTAACTAAAGGAATACCCAAGGGTAAACCGCAAAGATGGCAGGAGTCGGGGTCTCTCGGCCTTCCGGGGGAACGACAGGGTAGGACTATTCCCCCCCCTCCGGGAGGGTCTCGGAACCCCGCTCTTTGAGGTATTTTGGGTGTCGCGGGGTTCTCGACCCCCTCCCCCTACCGAGGAATATGGAAAACGTCCCCCTTCTGTCCCCCGTCGGCTCGAACCCTAATTTTTTTTTTTTTTAATTTTTTTTTTTTTTTTACATTTTGTAATAAGCTTTACACGCTGATTCCAAATATGTAATTGGTTTTTCTGTAAGTGTTGTACTTTTCGAGATATTTCATTTATGAAAAAAATTTTTTTTTTTTTTTTTTTTTTTTACATTTTTGTAATAAGCTTTATACGCTGATTCCAAATATGTAATTTATTTTTTTTATGTTCAGCCTTTTCAAAGATTTCATTTTTTAAAATTTTATTGATATAAATGTGATTTTTAAATAATTATTTAAAATATTTCGAACTTTTGAATCATGTCCATCACCACTGAAATTCATTGTTAGTATCATATACTAAAATAATATTTAAAAAAAAAAAAAAAAAAAAATCAAAACTGACGGAGTTTTAAAACATAACAGGGCCTATATATATATATATATATATATATATATATATATATATATATATATATATATATATATATATATATAAATATAATATATATATGTATATATATATATATATATATATATATATATATATATATATATATATATATATATATATATATATATATATATACTATATATATATTAATTCCCTAAATAAGCAGGCAGCTGATAATTTTGGTACTTTTTTTAGAATTTCTGACACCTTTGCAGTACAATTTGTTGAGTTAAGCTAAGAATAGTGTGAGGCTATTATTTTGCTTTTGCGTTCTAATTTGATTTATAAATTATATTGCTTCACTGATTTTAAGAAAAGAAAATTCTTTCAAATATATGAATTTATTACAAATATTTAGTACAATAATAATAATAATAATAATAATAATAATAATAATAATAATAATAATAATAATAATAATAATAATAATAATAATAATAATAATAATAATAATAATAATAATAATAATAATAATAATAATAATAATAATAATATTTTTACCCACCCACGCTACTTCGCTCGGTTTCTCAAGCACACACAAGCCGTTACCTCACTTCCCATGCCATTCCATAAAACAATACTCCTGACTATCGACATTAGTGAATATTTCAACACAGTACCCAGACACAACCTCATTCAAAAAATTCTAAACTCACCCTTTAATAACAATTACATAAAATGACTATCTAATTTCTTATCTGGACGCACTGCATAGGTGTTCAGCAAATTTCAAATCTCAAAATTCGCAAAACAGAGAAACGGGGTCCCTCAGGGAGCCATCCTGTCCTCATTCCACTTTAACCTCTTTACAGCTGACATTCCTACCCCTAACCTCCCAATTCAAAACTTATAACCCATGCAGATGACATACCCATATCAGACCTCTCAGTACTCATTGCAACAAATCATACTCAGACTTACCTAAATCGTCTAGAAGCTTGGTTATTTTCCAAGAGACTGTCAGCCTCTACTTAGAAATCATATTTAACCTTGATCACCACTAACAGAACCAATCATCATTACGCCCTCAAGTAACTCTAAATAAACTAAACACTAAAATTACTCGGTATAACCTTTGACATCCCCTTCACCTTTACCCCTCAAATTCAAAACATCAAAGTTAAATGTCTATGAACTCTATCTCAAAACAGTTTCACAAATGAAACAACAACGCTGAAAACTTTATACAAACAATTCTCAGGAACTACAATCAACTATGGATCAACAGTTCGGTACCCTCAAGCTTCATCTACCAATAGAATCAAAATACAAAGAATACAAAATACAGTCCTTATAACAATCACGGGTTGTCTGAAAACCACCTCAATTAAACATTTACAAAGGAAACAAAATTTTTTCCATTCAGGACCATTTAAATATGACAAGAACACAATTTTATGCCAAGGCTCTCGACCCGACCCACTCGTGCCACAATTACCTACATGAATCCAACATATAACCATAAGATTACACTATACATCGTATAAAATCCCATCCCTCTCCCGCTGCCCTCTACTACTGCGAACTTTTTAGAATCATCCCACTCCTCCTAACAACACATCTCTCTCAAAACATATTCACACATACTTTACACAACAATACTTCAGCAGTCGACCAAAAAATCACATCATAAATTCCCTTAAACC
>JABUQX010093673.1:0-22435 GCA_015478945.1 Trachelipus rathkii | reverse complement strand
AGGTAGGGCTAGGTACGCTAAGAGTTAGCGTTAGTTAGGTTTAAGGTAGTGTTAGGTTAGGTTAGGTTTAGTGATTTAGTTATGTAATAAGGCCAGGATTAGGTGCAGTTTTAGGCATGTGTAGGGCTGGGTATAGGGTATTCGCAAGGCAATGTCGAAATATCATGTCGAAACAAAGGTTAATAAATTTATATATATTAATATATATTATATATATTATATTATATATATATATTATATTATATATTATTATTATATATATATATAATATATATTATATATATATATATATATTATATGTATTAATATATTTATTATATTAGGATTGGTGTGGGTATAAATAGCCTAGCTGTGTTTTCTTTGGTGGCGTGTGTGCTTAAGTGTCATAGTGTGTGTAACTTGGTGTAGGTGTGAGCTAGTGGTTTGTAGTATGTATCCATGGCAGGTCGGAAGATGGGTGTGTTGTTATAATAGTGGTGTTTTTTTTATGTTTCTAGCATGTGGTGTTGTAGGTTGCACGATGTTTGAGTGTTAATGTCTATGGGTGGTCTCTGTTACTTGTCACTCTCTGTGACTGTCTTTGTTGACTCAGTTTAGCAGCTTCTGTCTGCTTTATGGCTGCCGTTCCTTTCGTTATATGTTATTTCTGTAAAGTACTATGCTGTTTCCTGTATGTTTATGGTTCTGCTGATCTGTTCGTGGGTGTTGTTTACTTTTGATTTTGGGTTCTTCATTGTCGCCTTTTTTTTTGTGTTATTGGATGTTTTCTATTGCTTACCTTGTTAGTTACTCATTATGCTTGTTTTTTTTCTTGTTATTTACTTTCTTTTATTTCTAACTTTTGTTTATCGTGGATGGCGCTCGTTATGGGTTTATCCGTGATATTGAAGGTTCTCTCTGGTTTTGGTAGTGTTGTCTTCTTAGGATTGTTCTGTGATTATATTTTGGTACTGTTGTTTATGTGTGTGTGTATAAGTAGCCTAGCGGTTGTGTGTGTGTGTGTTTGTGCTATAAGTAGCGTAACGGTGTGTTGGTGCTGTTAGTTGTCGGAGTGTGTAAGTATGTTTTATTATGTTATGTGTGTGTGATGGATGATACGAATTTACTCTCTCTCTCTCTCTCTTCTCGTATGTTATATATTATATATTTATATTTATATAATATATTATAGTATATATATTTATATATATAAATACATATTTATATATATTATAATATATATATATATATATATTATATTTATATATATATATATATATATATATATATATACTTATATATTATATTATATAGATATATAACTATATATTTTATGGAAGCTCCGCCCTCTCTTAGTATGAAGGTATGACTTTTCCTGTGAGTTTTTGCTTAAACTATTTTATGCGTACCTTTCCTAAATTGTCACGACACTTGATTGGTCATAAAAGTATCTTTGATATTTTTTCTTCATATTTACACCCGTGTTGGTCATTTTCAGAAAATTTGACCCATTTTACTATCGAAGGTATTGTAATGTTTTGGCAGACGTTTATTTATGACGTAATCATTTGTTATTAGTTAAGAAGACAGAACTTTCCTTTATTTTCCAAGTGATTTGCAGTATATCATGATGCGCAAACGCCATGTACATATATCTAGACTAAGTAGTAGGTATTAAAATGACATTGTGGCGTACCGTTCTCTTAAAGAAGCCAATGTTCAGGATTGCCTGTGTAATCGCTTCCAGAAGAGTACAAGAGCAACTACGTTATATATATATAATATATAATATTATATATATATATAATTATTATTATATATTAATTTAATAGCATGATATATATATATATTTATATTATATATATATATATATATATATATATAGGATTATATATATATATATATATATATATATATATATTATTATATAATAATATATATATATGTATTAGTAAATGGGTTAGTATTCACTAAAGCTTATATATTCAATGAAAACTATGGTATAGGGGAGTGGGAATACCTCCTTGAGAGCACAGAGCAGATAAAGCATCACGCTAATGTAATGGGTTATTAGAGTATACGCGTGAATGAAAACGGGTAGGTAGGGATGACTTGGATTGATGGGGTGTTTGTGAGTGTGTGTGTGCATAAGGTGAGTGTATGTGTCTATGTATGCATTCGTGGATGATTAAAAATACATTTTCATGAGTTATAGATAAAATCGAGATGCGAAACAGCGAACAAGATAACGTCCGGCTTGTTCAGTGTTGTTCGTGCGGTGCGGTGCGGTCGGTTGCGGTGCTTTCGTCGGTGTTCGGTGCGATGCTGCGCTCGCGCGGTTTCGGCGCTGTTTCGGGGGCTCTGCGGTTTAAGCGAGAAACGCGTTGGTGAACTCCGATAACGCCCCTCCCCACCCTTAAGGTGTGTGTGAGGGAATTATCCGCGTAAAAAAAAAATAAAAATTAAAAATATAAATAAATAAAAAAAATAAAATAAATAAAATCAAAATAAAAAATAAAAATAATAAAAATAAAATCTAAAAAATAAAAAATAAAAAAAAAAAAAGCACCCATGAAGGTAGCTGGTAAAAAATTTGGGCCAAAAAAAAGGTACAGGTCAGGTAAAATACCGTGGTCAAAATGACAAGCGTCAGTCGAAGGTCAATATAAGGGCGACTACGGTGTCCTAAATATTGGCCCCCTATCTACTATAGAACGATCTTCAATTGGACCAATTTTTATATAGTATTATTAGTATTATATATATTATAATATTTATATAATATATATATAATATATATAATATATATATATATTTATTATATATATTATATATATATATATATAATATATATAATATATAATATATATATATATAATAATATATTATTGTATACTATTATTATATATATATATACTATATATATATTCATATATATATATATATAGTAATAATATAGTATTATAATATATTATATATTAATAAAATATATATAATTATATATGCTTTATTTATATATAGTCTGGTATTACAATACTCGATATGTTCCCGATTTTCGAGCATAATTCTTCATGTACTTCTTTAATCTTGGTTTAAAAATTTCTCATTATAAAATAAATTTTCCACTCATATTTTTCAACTTATTTTTATGCACTCGTGCTTCTTTTACAAATACAGTTATTATATATGATAGTAAATATATATATTTATTATATAGATAATATATATATATATAATTATATTATATATTATATTATCATATATATATAGTATTAATATATAATATATATATGCTATATATTATATATATGCTCAAATAATATGGAAAATGTGATAAGAATGTTAACTTGTGTCTTCAGAGCTAGCTAGGTCAGTTGCATATTCAAATTCAATTCAGAGCCGACATGTACCAATAAACGACATTAAATGTATTTTAATTATTAAGAGGGAGGAATAGAAAAACGGAAGAGTTTTGCATTATCTAACCATGAAGGGAGAAAGTAAAATGTAGGACATGCGCATTGCGTAAACTTGGGGTTCATGGCAAAGTGAGTTGAACAGGATAAATTGATGTACTGTATTGGAAAGACGAGTTGGCACTAACTCTTCACACAAGGAGTATTAACTAGAAAGATCGAAGAACAATGTGTTATTGTAATAGCAATAGTAAAGTAGGATGTAAAGAGTTCGACGGTGAAGAATAATTATTGGAAGAGTGAAGCGAGAGGGAGATTGATAATCTCAAAAATCCTTCTTTTTCACTCTTTCAAGAAATTGCTGCGTGAGTAGAGAATCACCTCGATATACGATGGTTAACTATGCAAGACGAACAATGCCCTAATAAAGATCAATCACTAAGATGCGTTAATAAAATTATTGATGACGCTTATAAACACCAACATTTAGAAGTTGTTCCGGGTACAAGTATGGCAGAAAATGACTCAATCATTATCAGATATATCAGATACCAAGAATATTAGAAGAAGGAATGCTTGAATGAGAGCTTTTAAGAAGAATAATACTTGTGTGGAAGATTATAAGATTAAATAACATGGAGAATCGAGTTTTGATCATTCAAAATCTTACCCCTACCACAAATAAGAAAAAGATTTAAATGTTAGTTACTCTAAGACGTACTCCATGTACTAGGCATTTAAAATTGAGTTGAACGACTTCAAAGTGAAAGGACCGATGAAGAAATTGTGGATAGAAATAGATTAAAAGGATGAGACGCGTGGAAGTCTACAACATGCTGCTACAGAAAGGACCGGAAAGGAAGTCAGAGAGAGAAAGACTATTTGATAGATAACGAAATAGAGAAAATTAGAAATCAAAAAACCTTGCTGCTGCATTGAATCTAACGTTTCGATATATTTAGCGCAACAAAAAAAAAGATTTTCACCAAACTGCGAGTGGAAAAAAACTAAGCATGAGAGAGAGAAGAGAGAGAAGAAGAGAGAGATATAGAAGAGAGAGAGAGAGAGAAATGAGAGAGAGGAGAGAGAGAGAGAGAGAAGAGTGAGAAGTGAGATGAGAGAGAGAGAGAGAGAGAGAGAGAGAGAGAGACTGAGAAGAAAGGAGAGTAGTTGGAGGGAAAGGAAAGATCACCAGCTGAACGTTCCTTTACAGAAGAAATAATGGATAGTAGAAGAGTATTTAAAAATTTCCAAATCTTCCTGTTAAGGAATTATAATTAACTGTTCCGTTAAAGGGGTGAACCATCTAAACCCTCTAACTTATAAATGACGATATTAGAGTTTTAGAGCAGGGGCAACCTTTGCGTACCATGCTCCAATTTTTTTCACAGACGAGTTCAGATGCGCTAATATTATATATATAATATATATTAGATATATATTATTTATATATATATATATATTATATTTATATATATTATATTATAATATATATATATATATATATATAATATATTAGTCAATATATATAATATATATTATATATATTATATATATATGTATATATATATATATAATATATATAATATATAAAGAAATCAACAGAATTATGTGATTTCCTTATGAATTTTTATTTAGAATTTCTTTATAAAAACAATACGCACTAATTTCTAATATGCTTGCTATGAAAAAAATAATAAAAATCTAGTAATTTAAGAAATATAAGAGAACACTACCTCACTATCATCACTGATAAACACAAATTTTCAACTGATGATCATTGACCATGTTTTTATGTAACACATAATATTAAAATCATGTTTCCAAATAAGAGTTTGCAGGAGAATATATTGAATATGAGATTCGACGCTACTATTAAAAATGAGCATTAACATTATTTTTCACAAAGAACTGGACTTGGACACCTTCGAATTTTGAAAGATGTACCGGAGATACAAATGGGCATTGTAGTTTCTGACTTAATGTACTAAACAAAAAAGCTTTGGAAAGAAGTATAAAATCCTCTTACAAACGTTCAACTTGGATAATGAGGTCGCTAACTTTGAATAGATATCCATTTTATGTTGGTACACTGATGATGATCAGTGATAGGATGGTTGTGGGAGACTGTGTGGCCGGGACTTTCGACCAATTGCAAGGTGCGCAGTATAGCCCTGGGTGCTTTTCTCCCACCATCTTTCAGTCAGAGATTTACGCCATAATGGCTTGTGCCAGAATAAGCCTAGAAAGAGGGGTTCGAGGGGCAAAGATCGCTGTTGCAACTATGTTCAGGCGTACGGGGCTCTGAGCTTCCTGGCATGTATGACTCTTCTAAACCTTTTGTTTTTTTTTTTTTTCTACCCCCCTTTTTTCGTTGGGAATGTAATTGTACCCTACACTGCATACGACTTCAACACAACAGAGTTAATCTGATGTGGGTGCCGGGGCATCAAAGTGTACCAGGCAATGAGGAGGCGATCGCCTCCTAGGAAGGAGCCAGAACGCCTGACTGTGGGTCGAAACCCTTCTGTGACTTTCTAAGGCCCACATGTAAAGAATCTCTGTGACACATATGGAACCACAAAGCTATGACCGAATTACTGGACAAGCATCCCTGTTCTCTTCCAAGCTGAAAGATCTGATTGAGCTAGAGTCCGAAAAAGGCAAAGGAAGTGCTTGCTCTGAGTAGATTCTGATCTTCGACTTTTGACTGAAATTCTGACTGGACATGGCCAGTCAGAAGTCACCTCAACGAATAAATGGGAAAAGTTGAGATGTAGATTCATGTCCGAGACTGCCGTGAAGCTAGTAGAAACGGCAGAATCTACATTCTATGTAATGTGCGAAGCTTTAAGCTGGCATTAAAGATATTGCATGCAGAGGTATTGTTACGTAACGCCTTACGATATGTCAAAACTTCGCTTCATCCTGGTGTATAGAGTCCTTGAAATTCCTGCGGAAAATCGGAATGAACCAGGAATTTTAATAGACAAGGGCGTGTCACAAAAGATCCAAGTGGGTCGCAGTGACAAGGGGAGTCAATAGATACCACCACCCTAACAATCTAATCTTAATCTAATCTAATCTACATACTTCTTTAATCTGCAAGATAAACAAATTTCTTGTGAAATAAAATTTTGAAGTTTTTAGGTTTTGAAGTAAATTCGTAAGAAGTAGGCTGACGTAGCCCAGTTAAAATAGAAAATCTCCCAAAAAGTAGCCCGTACCAATGCCCCACTTATAATCATCCAATGCGCACGTATTCGCGCAGCCCCCAAGTGTGGGCCACCCCTGTTTAGAGAACCCTTGTAAGAACAGTGTGAATGAAGAATAAAGTTGAATTGACGATGAGATAAGAGTTAGTCTTCAGAATTGACGGTGTAGGCTCGAAGCATATGAGACCCATAGGAGAGAACAAGTAAATCACGCTTTCTTTCTTATTATCTATTAAGTTCAGAATGCGCATTGCAATAACGATTTTTTCGATATATTACAATGTTAAATATAAATGAGTTGGAGGATGGTAGAGGAGGAGGAATGGCCCGTAATAGTCTAGAATGAAATTAGAGCAAAGATTTGAGTAAAAGTTCTAACCTTTGGTAAAAGGTAAGACAATAGTGATAGCGTCAGAAGAACAAGCGGAAATGAAAGAGAAAATTGCAAATTTGGCAATCACATTTTGAAAAGCGTCGAAAAAGAACGGCGAAGGAGAAATGCTGGATAGGATGTTACATTTTCTTGGTAGAAAAGGATGTTGGTTGTATAATTTGTAGTATACAAAAATCATTTTCATCCCACCATTCCGCGATGAAATATAAATCGCCCGAGTTTCTAGAGTTGTAAGACGAAACTACACTGTGCCCAAGTTTATTTATATTCTGTAAAGCCATTTTTAAACCAAACATTTGCCTCAAAATAACTTTTATGAACTCCTAAGATGTTCCTACTATAGAATGTAAAAAGGGATAAAGTGCGAGATTAAATTTGGTGGATTCTGCAAATTTATTTCTCTTAATAGATAGAGATGTGTTTACCAAAATGCATAATTGTTATTGTAGCTGTAATTCTAATAATTGTAATTACAATTGTAATTGTGGTTATAGTTGTGCTTGTAATTGTAATTGTAGTTGTGGTTGTCATTTTGATTGTGATTATAGTTACGATTATGGTTGTAGTTGTGATTGTGATTGTAATTGTTGTTATGGTTATTTATGATATTAAATATTATTAAAATTTTCTCAATTTGATTTGACACCATAAATTTTTTTAATAATTTTAGCCTTCATTCACTTTCATTTTCATTTCAGACTAATCAATTCAAATATGATACTCAGAGGATATTTTGACAGTATTTAAATCATGTTTTTTTTTCTCAATGTAATTAAAAATCGAGGACTCCACCAATTTTATGTAAATAAAATTCATGGAGTCCTAATTTAAAACATTTCTACAATGTAAGAATGCGAGGTAATAGTTGGTCTCGTGCTATTAGAATTTTGGGGGTTATAATTATTTTAAGTGTAGCATGGCTTCAATTGGCATTACCTCCATTACCACATGATCCTCCATTGTCTTCTGAATCATTGGAACCAGATCCTTCCCTTAGTGAACATCAGAATCCAGTTGCCAAATTTCTTCAATCTGTGAGTATCATTTTAGATTTTAATGCCAATTCCCAGGCTAATTGCAAGTAAGTATATAATACAATAATAATTATTTTTATATCATATAAACTAATTTTAAATTTCATTGATCATTGACTGAATTTAGGTGTCTTCTAAATGTTATCATCTTAGCTTTAATTAATATTAGTATATATATTATATATATAGTTTATATAATTATATATATATATTTAATATTTATATTACTAGTATAATATATATATATTATTTATATATATATATATGATTTTTTGTTATATATTTATTATAAGTTTTATATATACTATATAATATATATATATCAATTAATAATTATATATATATTATTATTATATAAGTTGATTCAGGTAACATCGCTATTTCCGCTATTTCAATTCGAAGGTGATCGATATTTATGTCGATGTTTGATATAAAATTTTGCAATAAAAATACTTAATAATGAATCTGAACGCAAACTTTAAATAAGAGATTAAATGGACTCGAACTCAGTCTGTGTAATGATGACTCATGGTCTCACAGCATGAAGTTCATAATAGTTTGAGTCAACAGAGTCACATGAGATTAGGATGCCAAAATAATCAACGCCTCTATCTAGCTTTTGTCTCCGATGTGAATACCATTAATGCTCAACGCTAAGGAAAAGCATTTTGAATCATCTTCAAATAAATAAATATGTATGGTTTAAAAAAAAAAGAATGAAAGATGTAAGAAAACTAGAGCTAGAAAAACTCTTTGATTCTATGGAAATTAAAGCCTTCTATACTTTTCAACTAACTTAGATCCTCGCTTATAAAGGAAATTTTTGTAACCACAATATTAGATTAAGTGTAAGATCCCACTTTGTGTCTCAGTTGAAAATAACTTCAATCGAAAAGTCTATTAATTTCGCCACCCATTAAAGGAAAAAACGAAAATTTAACAGAACCAACACCTTTTCTACAAGTAAAAATCAATAACAGATTCCCTGGAAGAATTTCTACAGTTCCTCTAGTGTAATGAAGAAACCACACGCAGTACCGATAAGAGTTAGTTGTGCAAATGATGAAAACTAATATACCCAAGTGAAAAAGACTATATTGCAAATGATGATCCTATCAGTTGGTAGAAAGTTAAGCAAAATGTTACCTCACGCTAGTAAAACTTGCAAGAGATACTTCCTGTCCTCCAACTAGGTGTTGCCAGTGAGAGATATTAGGAATGTCTGGCTTAATATATGATCGATAAGAGAAGATAGACTCTCAGCAAGAAAAGCAGAAAAATTGATTTGCTTCTTAAGCACAAATCTTTTTATATTTTGGAATTCAATACTAGTGCACAAAAAGTATATAATCCATGTGTTATAAATTATCTTTCATTAAAGTCGGAGGGGGAAGATTGTGGGTGTGCATTTTTAGCTTGGTCCCCCTTATTGTATATTGAATATTTTAAGGTGCATAAATATAAAAAATTATATTAGGCGAATATTACTAGATATATATCAGTGATTATATATATATATATTAATATATTATAATATATATATATATATATATTTATTATTATATTATAATATATAATCTCTATCTGTATATGTATAGATAATTTAATTAATATTATTATATATATACCTATATTTATATTATATAATTATAAATATATATATAATATATAATATATATATATATATAATATATATATATATTATATATATAATATTATATATATATTATTAATATTATATATTATATATATATATTAATATATATATATATATTATATAATATGTTTAAATATTGAATAAAATTACCTTAAATCATCATCCAACTATTTTGGCGGCCTTTCAATCCCGAGAAGCATTATATTCTTTAGCTCTCCTTATTATATGTTCTTTCTTTAACATATAGTATATACTATATTATTATTATATATATATATATATTATATTAGGTATATTTATAAATATATATATAGTATTATATATATATATATTATCAAACATTCCGCATCCGCAGATGTTAAAATCAAACATCCGCATTCCGCGGATGCGAAAAAATTGACATCTGCTGCATATCACTAATACATATATATACATATTTTTATATTATATATATTATTTATATATATAATATATAATAATAATATATATATATATTTATTTATTATATATAGAAATATATAGTATATATATAAATCATATTATAAAATTATAATATTATTATTTAAATATATATATATTATAATTAAATTATTATATATATATTATTATATATATTATATATATTTATATATAGATATATATATGTATATAGATCTATATATATCTATATATATATAATAATATTATATATATTATATTATATATATATATAATATATTTATCATCATCATCTAATCATCTATCATCATCATATCATCATCATATTCATATCATCATCATCATCAGCTATGCTTTCTTCTCCTTCCTATCCCCACATGTGTTCCCTTGAGAAGGTTGTTCACTATCCAGAACTAATGAATGATAAGTGAAAAAGACTTCAGCAGAAGGCATTATAAATTATGTTTGTCTTCTTAAGCACAATCTTTCTATGATTGAATTTCAATACTAGGACAAAAAATTATATAATCCATGTAAAATATCTTTTCATTTAAGGTTCGGAGGGGGAGGGGATGAGGTTGGTGGGTGCATTGAGTTGGTCCTCCCTTTTATGCATTTCTGTTTAATGTAATTATTATATTAATTAGATTGTGCCAAAACTCGCATGTAATTTATACTATGGCGCACCATAATATATATTAATATAATAAATTTAATTGTATATATATATATATAATAATATATAATTATTATTATATAATATATATAATATATAATATATATTATATATATATTAAAATATTATATATTAATTACTATATATATTTATTATATATATACTATATTATATATATATATATTATATATATATAATTATATATATATAATATACTATATATATATTATTAAATATATATATATTATTATAGTGATATATATATATATATATAGATTATATATATACTATACCGTATAGATATATATATAGTAATATATTATATAATTATATATATATATATATATATAATATATATATATAATTATATATATAAACATATATATTAATATATATATATATATATACTATATATGTAATTATAATTATATATATAACCTATTATTATATATATATATATATACTATAATATATATATATATATATTTATTATATTATATATATATATATATAGAATATATATATATATATATTTATATATATATTATTATATTATATTATATATAGTATTCATGATCCTTTTCATGGTCTTTGTTTCTCTTATCGCAACATGCTCGGCCTTTCAATCGTCCGGAGAAGTGCAGTTAATTCTTTACCTTCTCATTATATGTTTCTTTCTTTAACATATATATACTGATATATAATATTATATATTATATATTAATATAGATATTTATATTATATATATATATATGTATTTATATAGTAATATTATTAAATATATCAAACATCCGCATCCGCATCCGCATCCGCAGATGTGTAAAATCAAACATCCCGCATCCGCGGAGTTGAAAAAAATGACATCTTGTCTTGCCATCACTTAATACATATTACAAACTAAGTATTATATATATTATTATATATATATGCTATTTATATTAATATAATATATATATATAATATATATATATATCTTTTATATATATATATATATATATATTTGATATATATATATATATTATAACTATATATATATAAGATATATATATAATAATATATAATATATTTATAATAATTATTTACTTATATTAATTTAATAATATTATATTAATATTATATATATTATAATATATATACTGTAATTATATATATCATATAATATATAAGTATTCTATATATTATATACCTATATATAATAATATATAATATTATAATATTTATATATATAATTAATTATTATATATTTATATATAATAATTATATATTATATTATAATTAATATTAATATATGTATATATATATAGTATATATAATAATATATATACTATAGATATATTATATCAATATATATCTATATATATAATATTTATTATATTATATATATATTTATATAAAATATTAATTATATATTGATATATTTATAGATATAATTATATTTATATAATTATTATATAATATTATATATATAAATATATTATATACATTTATCATCATGCATCTATCATCATTTCTATCCATTCATCATCCATCATCATCGTCATCATCATCATCATTCATTTATCATTCTATATCATCACATACTCATCTTATCATTCATCATCACTTCATCTTCTTCCTCCTTTTCCTATCCCCAATTGGGGGTGAGTATGTAGCATACACCGGAAAGCAGATAATAGATAGAACAGCGACATAAATCGAAAAGAAAATCCAGACTTTACCACCCCTTTAACCCTAAGCGGGAACTCGTCGCACGTTAGAAAAAATCCACCCACTATGGGTTTCACGGACCGTGATCGGAACCTTCCACTGATATTTCTCTCCAAATGTTAGGATTCAATACCCCTGGGCAAGCCCACAAGCCAGAGATGGCCATTATCTCTCAATTTAAGTCAGCAATTCCGCGAATTAGCTCGGTGCACTACCAAACCACCATAACTTCCAAACGGAGCCACCCCTCTTGTCTGTGGACACTGTTCCTCCAGCACACAGAAGGAATGGTGGAGCCTCTTATCAATACAAACAACCCTTCCCGTATTCCCCGCGGCGTGGAAGTGATTTGTTCAGCTTGGCTCTGATGTTTCTCAATTCCAAGATTAACCCTGACTGATTGAAAAACTTTGAAAAATAAATATATAAATACTTTAAGGTAATTTTATTGGAAGTTATGTTTTTAACTACCAATAAAGAGGTTTGAGCGGACTGTTGCATAACTTCAATAAGTTGGTAAAAAATATATTATTAGCTATAGATTAGCCTATTTGCTTGATAGCGGACTGGCCAAAGCTTGATAAATAGTGCTGAATTGCGGTTGAATACCATAGGGGTGGCGAAGCAGAAAAAAGTTGCGAAATTGCGAACTGCGGAATGTATTCCTGTTTGAAAAACGCAACATTTGCAAATTGCTCTTGACTAACAAAAACGTTGCGTGGCCCACCTCTGCCACAACTATACATCCTCAGAAAACCCCGTTTCATTCCTATTTATCACTTTCTTCTTGCCGTTCTGCTTAAAATCTTCACATTCCTGTTTCTCTTTATGCATTTCCGTCTACTGACTGATACCACTTTTTCTTCGTCTCTCAGACCTACGATTCCAGACATACTCATCCCTATACATTCAGCTTTTCAACGATCTATCATCCATCCTTTCCATATGAACAACCATCTCCATATTACTCTCGTTATTTTCATTTATTTTATCATTTACTCCTTTCTTCTTCAAAACACAAACTCCCTTAATGCGATCATTCTCTCTATTGTATCTAATTCTTCTCACACCTTAACAGCCCTAAGATTGTCTATTTCTGAAACACAACACATTGACACTATTATATAATACCTCTATGTCCACACCATAGTTTCACTACTTTTACATTAACACAGGTAAACATACATACCCGCAATGCCCAAGAACCCTAATTAGTGCCACAAAGACTAGTCCGTTTTACATCCACCAAGGATTTAAAGTACACCAGTCATATATCCTAAAATTTATAGCTCAAATCATTGTTTTTAGTGCTCACCATCTAAACAAATTCACACGCGTCTCTCCTCACTTCGCTACCAAAGCCTTACCCTATATCCATATGTACTCTCAACCCTATATTATTATTTATTATAATTCATTATAATTATTAATAAATTAATTTTGATTAATTATAATTAATTTATAGTATTACATATATATAATATATAGTAATATATATATATATATTCTATTATATATATTATAATATATATGTATGATAGATATATATATATAGTATAATAATATAGTATATATTTAAATATTATTATATATATATTATATATTATAATATATTATATAGTTATATAGTATATATAATTTATTATATATTATAATTATAATATATAATATTTATATATATATTATAATATATATTTATATTATTATATATAGTATATATAGTATTATACATATATAATATTATATATATATATATAATATATATATTATATATATATTATAATAATATTATTAATTAGTATATTATAATATTTATATATATTATAATATATTCAACATCATTTATTGTTGGTTTATGTGTTTGTTGAGCATTACATTTATTTTAATAAAATTCATTTTCATTCTTTCCTTGTCTCTGACTAGATCCTCTTGATATATTCTTGTAATTCCCCTCAGGATTGATCTGAATTAATACTCTATGAATATTAATATTATTGGCATCATCGTGTTATTGTGTGTTTCTGTCGCATTTCTTCTCCAATTTCGTAGTCATAAAAATATTTCATCTTATACTGTTGCGTAAAAAAATAGATAATTTATTTAAAGAGACTTTCCATTTATCTAAGTGCACTTTTAATTTTTACTTTATTAGGCTTCGAATAACTTAACATGTTGTTGTATCATATATATAATATATATTTTATATATATTTATATAGATATATATTATATATTAATATCAATATAATATTATATATATATAAATATTAAAATATTATCATATAACTTTGTATAATTTCTTTATATAATAGGTTTGTATGGTATTAATCTGTTTTATCTATTTTTTTTATTAGTTGTTTTTTTTAAACTTGTTTTAATTCATATTTATGAAAAATCTTTTGGAATCTATATCACTTTATAAATTCAGTTATTTGATGTACTTCTTTGAACATTTTGTTTTCTTTGTTTTCTCTTGCATGCACTCAGATACATTTTCTTTTCAATTTTTATTCTATATTTGGATTGACCCTTCTGTCGGTGCATTAAAAGAACATTTTTTCCGATATTTAATGTCTTTGATTATTGTTAGGAAAGGGTTTAAATGTTGATATCAATAAAAGCGGTTGAAATTTAATTCATGTTGTTTTCAAACTTTAAACCTCAATGGGGGATATGGTATGTTAAAAACCAATTTTTGTGAACTAGTCACAAAATTAATAAATACCAACATTATAACATTAATTGGCATGTGAATGGCACAAAATATTCACAAGATTTAGTTTCTTTGGAGAAAACAGTTGCTTTATTTAGATATTAATTGATTGGTATTATGCAAGAATGATATTCTGCATGGTTTATGATCTTATTTGAGATTTTCTTTGGGCAACAATTCTAGGGGTGACAGAGGCTTAGCAACGGCACCCCTTTAGCTTTCTGCTTGGACTACTCCAGGACCAGCATTGGAGGCTTAATGTTTGCTTTTGTAGGAACCACGCCCATCTTTTGAGAAGCTCTAGGGAATGAGTTTTCGAAGGTCAAATGGAAGATGATGCTTGGTCCATTGAAAGGGTGAAACCCTACCCGAGTTTATAACTCAAGGATTAGCATCAGAAATCATCACACTGAAAAATAGTTTTCTAGAGTGCTCTAAGATCAAGTGTTTCAATGCCAGAAGGAGAAAGATGCTGGTCTAACTGACAGAGCAAAAGCCCTATCTGGGAGATGGTAGATAGATAGATAGATAAATAGATATGTAAAGAACAAGTTATAACATTTTTAAAGCTTCACAATTTTTACAATTCTAATTAAAAAAACTCGTCCAAATATGTTTAATTCGTAGAAAAAGGAAAAAGTAGTCGCAAAATACCTAAGGTCCTATTTATTAATTAGGCTACAATGCTTCTATATTTGCTACTTATATTGCATAAATCATCTGGGATGCGGATGAGATGGTCTGATAGGCCAATGGAGCTTCCTCTTACCATTTTTGGTATTAGTAGAACAGAGGGGGTATCACCCCCAATTTTTATGAAAATCACAGGATATATATATATATTATATATATAGTATAATATATATATATATATAATATATATATATATAGTATATATATATATATATTCATATATATATTATATATATTATATATATTATATATATATATATATATTATATTATATATATTATATATATAATATATATATATATATATATATATATATATATATAATATATATATATATATATATAGTATAACACTTTCAAGCAGTGCATCCGACTGAACCAACCCCGGATGAATTTTAGCCCCGGGGGGGGGGGTGCAGCAAGATTACACAATTCCCCCTCCTCCACCAGGAGGGTTATCGCCGAAAGGAGTTGGAGCTAAAAGCCGGGCCCACAGAAATCGGTATTTTATGCTACTTTGATCTTCTCTTCCTCCTACTCATTCATCTTTGTCTCAAGTCTGCCTTTTCTGTCTATCTCTTCTTTCTTTGTAGGGAGACTACTTCTCCTCCCTCCGGTCGGGAGATGTCGAGAGCAACCCGGGTCCCCCTAAATATTACTGCCCTATCTGCTAACATCAAGTTGGACGAAACAGCATTCAATGTGTTAGTTGCCTAAAATGGGTACACCTGACCTGTTCACCATTCCGAACCCTCCCCAGATACAATATGGGTTACACCTGTGCAACTTGTAGCACCCACACCACCAACCAAAACCCTCCTCCGACCAATAATATATACTATATATATATATATATAAATATATTAATATAATATATATAATATATATATATATATATATATAATATATATATATATAATGTATATATATATATATATATATATATATATATATATAATATATATATATATATATATATATAATAATATATATATAATATATATATATATATATATATATATATATTATATATATATATATATATTATATATATATATATATATATATATATATATCATATATATATATAATATAATAATATATATATATATAATACCGGTATATATATAATATATATAATATATAACTATATATAATTTATATATATTATAATATATATATATATATATATAATATAAATATATATACTATATAATATAATATATATATATTATATACTATATATATATATATATATATATATATATTAGGTTTTTTTAAACATGATTTCATATTATCATGGAATTGTTGAAGACACTTTTAATAGAATAAGTGTTAGCTGAGTTAATTCTTTTCATAAATACTAAGGACATTCATATTATACTCTTCTTAAGTTTATTGTATTATTACTCTGCAATTATTTTAAAGATTTTTTTATTTACTTTTATACAAGGAAGTTTTAAGTTGCCACTGTCTAATTGTCAAGAATTTTGTCTGTTACCAATTGTTCAATGATCCGACAATCCCATTTCTAACCCTCTCGCTGATTTAGCATCCAACACAATACTTCAACAATCTCATCTCACCAACAGACAAAATCAAAATCATACTTTCACTTCGATACCATCTCTACTCTACACCAACTCTAGTATACTCATATAGTATACAGAAAGTATTACTTACACACATACCTCTCTCCTCAAAGAAATTCAATCATACTTCTTACCATTCTCCTCATTTCTCCGACACCCCCAAATCCACCCTTTATACATCCATTTTTTGATCACCTATCCAACCATTAGGTCACCCAACACAACTAATCTGAAGCTCCTACTCACCCCATCCAAAACATCATTCAGATTATGCCTTATCTCTTATTATTATCTCTCTTCTTCTTCTTCTCATCCAATCAAAATATCGCCGCCACACTCAATTTACAACCACACATCAATACATTCTTAATTATTCAATGAGCCTCAATATTATACCAATCAAATACTCAACTAGAACATCATATATGTCATTTCACTCTACAACAGAACACAGAAAATACTACTACACTTCTCAGCTACTCAGCTGTCAATCAATAGACAAGAAGCCTCCCTCCATCACGCGCACATAATAGACAACCCTTTACAATACTCTCTACTGATTCCACCTATACCCATCTCCTTCCAACTTTCCTCAAACACTTCCACTCAGCACAATTTAAAACACATGACATAAATTTCACGACACGAACCATCATCACATTTACACCTGTAATATCCTACTTATCTTATCATATCTACCTTCCAACAACCCTATTCTATCCTCAACAAATTATCTAGATATATAAATCACTCACAAATTTTTCTCTTTCCCATCTGCGACAAGATAAAGCTGCAACAGCACGGCCTCAAACACACTACACTCTAGCGAGACATATCAGTATCCACAATCATCTTGCGAGTGCCAATTAGGAGATAGAGCTTAAAAGTGCACCGCTATCGATCACAGCCATACCAACTACCACCTCCTCCTTATCACGGTCATGTCTGATAGATTACTTCCATCTCACTCACTCATAGAGATGTTAATAGCCTTAATATTACATATAAGGATAAAGGAAACACACCGTTTCTCATAATTTGTAGATGAATACTATTCGCTATCTGCGAAAAAGTTAATGCGGATGTGGATAGAGAATCGGATCTGGGGCTATTTATGAAAGTATGTGTCTGAGTGTGAAAGAGCTTTCCTTCTCAGTTTTTCTGAACTTTATGACATTCACCATACAGAGGTAGCAGTCACTATTGTGATCCTTTTGCTCTCATCATATTCTGGGAATAGCAAAAGACATTGATCTTCTTGACCACCTTATCCATCCTTCGAGAGTAGATTTGCAACTTCCATAATACTATGCCCAGCCCATTGATCGTCTGTTACCTTTAGGCATTTCAAAGAAAGCCCATAGATGCTATCCAGTATTTAAATACCTTCGTTATTTTGGTTGAAATATGCTTGGAACCAACATAGTATCCACAAACATAGCAAAATGAGTGTGGTGAAATTTTAAATTGTCTACATGTCATTTTTTACAATTGTGAATAGTAAAATCATGAAGAATCTGATAAATAAAACGATTTCAATTGTTAGCTTGAATTCTGTCAGTTGTACATTACAATTGTTTCAATAATCGCAAGGTATATATATATATGGTTAGATATATGGTATATATGTATATATTTGTTACATTATATATATATATATATATATATATATATATATATATATATATATATATATATATATATATATATATATATATATATATATAGGTATATATATTATTATTATATTATATATAAAGAAGATATATAAGAATATATATATATATATATATATATATATATATATATATATATATATATATATATATATATATATGGAAAGTATTTTTTGCCGCAGCTTTATATAACAAAAATAATTAGTCCAATTAAATCGATGAAGGGGTAAAAAATAGTAAAAACACAAAACATTTATAGGGAAAAAAATAGCAATATATTTTTATCTAAGCAATCAAAATTATAAAAACAATAAAAAAAATATGGATAAACAAATTTTTTAGAAAATTTAGCTACTTTGTGTGTAATTAATTCCATCAAATCTATACGATGTAATCGGCTAATAACTGCATCAGTTTCTTTGTAAAAATACAACTCACTCCTTCTCTTTTTAATATTGTTAATTAATGTTTTCTTTTTGCTTGACCTTATTTTTTTATTTAAAAAAAAATGAAGAAAATACTTCCAATTAGCAAAAATAGCAGTCAAAGCAAAAAGTTACAAGAAAAAGAATATACACTAATGTTTTTTCTGAACATAAATAAAAACGTTACTATCCTTTATATATATATATATATATATATATATATATATATATATATATATATATATATATATATATATATATATTATATTATATATATATATATATATATATATATAATACTTTTCTTCAAACACAAGAGTAATCAAAAGTATACTAGAGTTATGCAGTAGAGGAGGTATCTAAGTGAAAAGTATGATTGATTCTTTGTTGGTAAATAAGATGTTGAAGAAGTATGTGGTGGATGTTAAACCAGTGAGAGGGCTGGAGATGGGATTATCGGATCATTATTTTGTTTTATGAAAGATTAAGCAAGCTTGGATGAGAGGAAAGAGGTATGGAAGGAAGAATTAAAAGTGAGATGTAAAGTGAACAAGGTAAAAAGGAAAAGTATTTAAAAGATCTTGCAAATAAATAAGTTGAATGTGAACAAGATGAAACTAGAAAATCTGACACAAATGAAGGAGCCTGTTAGTAGTTCATGAGATGTATGTGAATGTGCTAGAGTTGGAAATAAGAATCTCAACACTGAATGGTGGACTGAAGAGGTGATGCAAGTAGTTAAAAGTGAAAAAGAGGCGTGGTTGAGCTAAAGCAAATGATGAAGTCTCAAAAGAAAGATGTTTGGAATTATATAAGGAGTAAAAAAAGAAGACTAAAAGTTGCATACGTAGGAGGAAAAATGAGGGAAATGAACAGTTTGGATGAAGGATGAATAGGAACTTACAAGGGAATAGAAAGCTTTTCTGGAAGGAGAAATGCTATGACAGACTTCAGAAGAGCAATGGCCATTGTAATAGCAATAAGGATGGTGCCATAACTGATGAGCTGATATGAGAGAGTGTAAGGAGCACTTCAAAAATCTGCATAACATTAGCAGTAATGAAGTTGTAATAGTGAATGTGTGAGGGTTTGATGGTACAAGAAGAAATAGGCATTTTGGGGATGAGGCAATGGGTAGGGCGAGAAAGTTAAAGAATGGTAAATCTGCAAGCATAAATTGGAATTACTGGGAAATGGTCAAGAATTGAGGCGAGATAAGAGAGGAAGATCGGAAGTTGTGTAACAGCACAGGAGAGAATCTGAGAGATTAAGGAGAGCAGTAATAAGGGGATATGGAGAATTGTAGGAACTATTGGGGAATTAGTTTATTAAGTGTTGTAGGGAAGATATATGCCGATATTTTGGTAGGCGTCGAGTGACTGAAGACTGATTGGTGAAGAACAAATGATTCATTTAGAAGTGTAGAAGATGTGGATCAAATTTTGTATATTGAAACAAATGATTGAGAAAAAAAAAAAAAATAGGAGAGAAGGAGAAGAAATTGACCTTAAGTTATAATTTTGACTGCAACAGGCATATTAATATATGGTGGGGATTAATAGGTGAAGCTCCCACTACAGACGCATAGTGACATATGGTGCTGGTGATAAATGGGTCATCTGAAACGGAATAGAAGCACATGTTTAACGCAGTGCGCGCCAAAGAAGAATGTCGAAAGTGATTGGATATTCCTTCCGAAAGTGATGCAGGGATTATTATATCTCCTTGGTTATTCAATTTATATATGGATGGGGGGGTTTGGCAGAAAGAGTTCAGAGGGGGAGCAGGGGAAAGCGTTAGAAGATAGATAATTGAAGAGAGGTATGCCTCAAGCTTATTGCATGGATTATTTAGTTTTGTGAGAATATGAAGAGAAATTGAAAGGATTGGTAGAGGGATTTGGCAGGATGTGTAAAAGGAGATGTTTGAAAATAAATGTAGATAAAAGTAAGGTTATGGTCGTGAGTGGGGAAAGTCCGCGGTGTGAGGTCATGTTAGATGGTGAGAAACTGGAATTTGAATTTAAATATTTAGAGAGGATATATTGAGGAAGTAACTGACGATGTGAGTTCTAATAAGAAAGTTGCACAGAAGGTGGCTGGTGCACTAAAATCGTGGAATGGAGACTAAGTCTTGAGTGCGCTAGGTTTTGCAGGGTACATTTTACCTGTGTTAATGTAATGTAATGAAACTATAATCTGGAATAAGAGGAGGATATGGCACAATGTGTTCAGATGGATAATCTTAAGAGGCGTATTAGGTGTGAGAAGAATGAATAAATGCATTAGGGAGTCGTGTTGTGTGAAGAATGGTGAAATAAGAGAATAAACGAGAGTGCAATGAGATGGTTTAGTCATGGAAAGAATGGATGATAGTCGGTTGGTTAAACGGATGTATAGTGGTGCGTGTACTGGGAATCGACCGGCTGGAAAACCGAAGAAAAAGTGGATTGAATCAATAAAGGAATGCCTGAAGTAGATGAATGTGAAATATTAGCAGAGGCGAGAAGAAAGGTGCATAACAGGAGTGAATGGAGGGGTTTTGTAATGTGAGGGGTAGGTGGCTGTGGACTTCACCCAGGTGGTGAACGCCACTTAACGAGATACCAAAGTGTAGGGTCAGTCGAATTCTGTGAAACTCTTAGGGTGAATTTTCTGATTTCGACGAATTCTCATGGGCATATAAAGGGGAATGTAAAGGGGGCTTTCTTTTCTACTTGCCATGTTCCTTCTTCTACTTTTATGTCCGGTGTATGCTATGCCTCTCACCTTCAATCTGGGGATAGGATGGTGATGATAGTATAATATATATATATGAAGTAT
>JABUQX010093672.1:27500-31645 GCA_015478945.1 Trachelipus rathkii | reverse complement strand
TAGTAGCTCTTCCTTAGAATGAGAACGATGGGTCTGTCTGGCATTCTGCATAGGAGGAGTTCCTGCTTCAGAAACTACTGCATCTGACACTTTATTTACCTTATACTCATTGCGATTTGCCTTTTGGCTTGCTCCCTTTTCTGGAGTGAATCTCGGACTGGGGGAACTACTGCCCCTCCTTGACCTATTAGATTTATTCCAACGTACCCCTCTCGTGGGCGTTGCATCATCTCCTACTTCATTGTTAGTCGACCATGTTTGTGGTCTTCTTGGCATAGGACTTGTACTCCTAAATCGTTGCCTTTGCCTGCTACTACTTCTAGCTCTGCTGTTCCTTTGTTTATAGAAACCGGGATTATTGTAGGTTCTGGGATACTTGTGATCCTTACATAATGAGGATCGTAATTGCCTCTTCTATATTTGCGGTCATAATCTTTTGGCCAAGTATTGCCAGGTTTTCTGTACCTTTCAGCTGAACTTGCTGGTCTAAATTGTGGTCTACTACCTCTATTGTCAAATCCTATCTCATTTCTCTTTTATCCCTCTCTCAAAATTATCTCCTATTGCACTTATTTTATCATCAGCTCTTCTTCTATTATCTACTTTCTTTGCACTAAGTTTACTTATCAATTCAGAAGCTGTATTTTCTTTTGTAAAGATCTTTGCCACTTTCTCTTTAGTCTTTGCATCTGTGAACTTCATATAGATATTACCCCACAACAATACTCTTCTCATCTCTTTAGTTACTATTATACCATATCTCAATTCGAGTTCTTCAGAGAACTCTATCACCAATCTTCTTAACTTATGACAAAAAGTCGCTAGGGTCGAACTTTTACCCAATTTCATTGACGTAAGTTCTTCAAAGACCTCCCAAACACGAAATGACGTTAAAGGGGCTAAATTTTCAAGTAGTATCTTCTTAAATTCATCGTAAGAAGTTGCTTTTTCAGAAAGTTCTGGGGTTGCTTCTAGCGCTATTCTTGCTGAGGAGTTTGCATCTGCGCTTATATGTACAAGGGCGCAAGTTATTTTTTCCTGGTCTCTGGTTATACCCTCTTGAGCAAAGTTGTGCTCGAGTATTTTTAACCACGAGTTCACATGGGGACCAGTGGATGCGGCACCGATTGCAGGGGGCCCATCCAAGATAGGAATTTTGATTTTGGACATAAAAAGTCGGTTCACGTTAACTGCCGTCATATTCTCTCTCTCGCTACGTTCGTCTTCTCCCGTCATATTTAAAGGATTCTCTAACACTAATGTAGGTGTGTGTGGTGGTGTATGTGTGGGTTGCTGTGTAGCTACTGTTACCGGGGTCTCCGGGGGACTAAGTGGTGATCTCTCAGGAGTGGTAGGTCTATCTGACCCTTGGGACATTTACTACCGAGCCTTCTCGTATTGGCTCTCTACTACTTAAATATATATAAAAGATCATATCGTTTTAGAGTGAACTTATCTATGCAAAACGGAAAATATACATAATATATATATATTTTAATATTTGATGTTTCTAAAGTATTTATTTTAAATATTTATACTAAATATTTCAACAAAGAAATTATTACCAGTAAGATAAATATATTATATATATATATATATATAGGCCTTGTAATATATATATTATATATATACGTATATAAAAATATAAATGTAATAAAATCACACAACAAAAAAAGAAATTGTCACCTATATTATATATTAGGTTAGGAAAAAAACTGGGGAGTATATATACTATATATATTATAAATAATTATTATATACTCAAATCTTTATCTACTTATTATTCACCTGTTTATACTTTAAAGAAATCAGGGATTTTTAAATTTGATGTAGGGGGTTCTAGAAAGTATGACTCGATGGTGTTTTGATATAAGATGCAAACAAGTATTACAGCGTAATATAGAACAATGAATATACAAGTTGTTATTAAGGAGTAAGCGTTCTCGCTCATAAAATTTAAAAGTTAAAACTTCTTGTGTGTACCCAAATAGCACACACACACACACTTATGTATTATTATTATTTTTCGCAATGTTGTATATTTACTATATATTTATAATATATATAAATATGATGTGTCTAGTTATTGTTCTTTAAACGCTTGTTTAATATTTGTTACGTTACTAATTATGGATGCAAAGTGGCTTTAAGCAAGAATATTATTTATAAGACTTGGTTTTGTGAGCAAATTGAGATGGTTTTATTGTAAAAAAAAAAATTAGTGTTCTTCTATTTAACTATTTTTAGAGAGAAAAGATTTGTGGGATTGAAAATTTTCTTTAACAGATAGATTGTGTTAAATCAAGTGCAATGTTTTACTCTAATCGCGTAAAGTTTTTCTACTACTTTTAAGGGATTTTTAATGATTACACTGCCTCAATATTTTCTTTACGTACTTGTGCAAGACTTTATGTGCAAATGAATAAGTAAATACGATATTATATTTATATATTATATATATTCGTATAATATATATACTCATTATAAAGTATTTAATTGGACTTTTGACTTGTGATTCTCTCTTTTGGATCTAAGCAAGTCAGAGATTACTGAGAATAGATACAATGAGAATTTAGACTGACCTTTTTACCACATAGATGGCGATTGGACCTTGTTCTTTTTGGATTTTCCTTCTGGGGTTTTTGGACGTCTTGTTGTTAATGTGAAAATTTTCGGAGTTTTCGATTACTCCGAATGTACGATTTGTCTGGGCTTATTTAGACGTCACCAATTTAGGAAATCACTTTTACTTTTGAAATTTTTGAATTTATTTTCTTCACTGTTTATGAAATAAAGCACTTCTTTCTTCCGGATTGGACTTTGTAGGCTTTTAATTTCAGCTCTATATAGATGCGTGTAAAGGCGCAAGAATTTTATCGACCTAGTTTCTTCTAAGTCCCGTTAAGATCGGACGCCAACTGACGGGCTGCCTCGATCTATCTTCTTTCAGTCCCGTAGGATCGGATACCAATCGGACTGCTTGAGACTTTCTTCTTTTAAGTCCCGTTAACTTTATATATATATGACGGGCTGCCGTTTGTTTAGCTTTTCTAGGTCTTTTCTGTTTACGACAGGTTTTCTCAAAACCCCTTACTTTTTGAGCTGTTATACCGCTTCTGATGCGTGTTTGAAGTTCAAGAAGATTTTTTCGGGTATTTAGCCCTAGGGTGTTTTCTAATATTTATATAGCGGTTTTAGCTAAAACTGCAGCCTCTATTATGAATAAAAATACCTATCACGCTCCTAGGTATTCCTGGCTTTTGACTACTTCTTGAAGGAATGTATATGAAACTTTATTCAGTTTTAATTCTTTATTCTTATAGTTCTATATTTACATAAATAGATTATTGTCGTAATTTATGAAGTTAAGGAATTAAATTCATTAGTGCTTTCAGAAAGTTAATAAATGTCAGTTTCAAAAGTTTTCAGCAAATGTTAATATGTTCATTTATTAAGTTAGGTTGTGTTAAGCAATAAGTTCATTAATTTTTAAAAGTTCATTAAAGTAATACATTAAGATTAAAAGTTTACAAAATTTCAAGCTATATATATATATAAAAGATTTAAGCCCAGACTCGTACTTTAAAAGTCTTTCTGTAATTTTAAGATTTCACTGATATATATATATACTTCTATATATATATATATTTGTTATCAAACATATATATACATATCATATATATATATATATTATACTATATATCGTTTTAAATTGTACTGCTATATATATATATATTTCTATATATATTATATCCTTTGCTTACCAAACATATATATACAATCATATTATATATATTTCACAATTGTTTTTCATTTATGTTTATTAATATATATATATATATTATATATTTATATGGTATGCAAAAAAAATATAGTTTTTAGTTTCGCGTTACACATAAATGTACATAATTTGTGTGTTCCTGGCACACACGTAAAATATATCCTTTTACGCCCAGTTGCCTGGTTCACACATAGTCATGTAAGTTTATGTGCTTAAATATATTTTTCTTACGTAGGTATGAATATCCTGTGATGCTAAAATGACGTATTACTAATGTTGTAGACGGCAATTTCTTTCCATTATTATTAATAATATTTTTATTATTATTATTATTAATATTATTTTTATTATTATTATTATTAAT
>JABUQX010093672.1:0-22500 GCA_015478945.1 Trachelipus rathkii | reverse complement strand
AAGGTTAAATAAAAGATAATTATTCATTGTTTTATTTTAAAAAATAAAAAAAAAAAAAAAAAAAAAAAAACAATTGGGAAAAACCAGATAAAGAATACTCTTAATCTTTATCTACGATATGTAACAGAAACTTTTCCGTTATAGAGTTCCCCTGCCAGGAAAAAGAAAGAAGGGTTACTTACTTATGCATTGTTGCAGGTGGGTTGAATAAGTGGGTTCTAAATGTTCAGGGTAATGGGTGAAGTCAGTTTCTGGTTTCCGCTATCGGGCTCTCTTAAACTACATTGTATTTGAATACTGGGGTCTCAGAATTACTGGGTTGGACGGGAGTTTAATATAAACATAGGTGATTGCTAAGATCCCCAAAATTGCTACAATAATAGAAAAACCGGACAAGGAAAAGGAGTGTATATTGATTACTTCCTGGGTTTGTAGCGTTTGATTGATGGTGTCTAAAGAGGTGTCCCAATATGGGTGTAAGGTTTTCAATTTTAACTTGGAAGTTAAGGAAGTTACATTAGGAAGGAAATTATGGGTTATATCTAGATGTTCAGGAAGATGTATCTCCTTTGAAATCCAACTAGTTTGCAAAGATGAGTATTTTTCTGATACTATTGTACAACCCTGTGGGAGATAAAATATGGCACTAGTGCTAAGCTTTGGTTGTTTCCTAGGGCAAGAAATGGATGCTACTATAGGGGAAGGAAAAGAGAGTAGAGTTTGATTTCCAACTTTAGGATTATATGGTAACACCAAATAAAAGATTTATTAAATGCCGTGGTACAAAAAAATGATGTAATTTAATTAACGATAATAATTTGAGTGTGAGAAGGAAATGCGACCTCCGCCCCCCTGCTTTCTAAGTAGAACCGTTAATAAACATACAGACGTACACGAAACATGCACGCACATATGTGTACTAAATCCACTTACAAAGCAAAAGGAACCTCTCTCAAGAATATACAGAAAATTCTTGAGATACCTTTAGGAGAAATAAGGTTACAGAAAATTGAGGAGAAAAAAAAAAAAAGGGACAGCGTGTTTTTATTTGTATCTCCAATAATGAGACTGAAGAGATTTCAAGTATCATCTAAACTACTCTAGTAGGATAGTTAGAGAGTGCTTGTTTCTTCACAAATACAATTCTCTAAGCTCGTGTGTATAAACCAACGAATGAAGAGCTTACCTGGAAGTTCAGCTCAACTAGATTCATACCCACACAATGACGTACTTACGGAACTCGAATCACAAAGCAAGCAAGCACAATTATAAATCACCATTATTTACACATGCAATTAGAAATTAACATAAATGCACTAAATTAATAAAAGGTTGAAAAATGTAATTAGGCCTCTGCTTCAAATAAGATTGAAGAGACAAAGGCAAAACACAAACACAGCACCAAAACAAGGATACACCGTGTAAGCAGCGAATGCGATCAGTAAGAGGACCCCACATGCGACTGAAAACAGGGGAGAATAAAGGGTGTGCCATTGGGCATTGGTACCAAGGTGTTGCAATCTTTGGTGAATGAGGGGATGACCTCACTCCGGTCCTGCTGGACATGAGAGAATGCAACAACAAATACCCCCCTCCCCATTATGAAACAAGGGAGATTGAAGCTATAGTGCTTCGAAAACAACAGCAACAATAAAAACAATTGGTCGAGATGTGAAAAAATCGTCGACATTAAGCTCCCACCGAAGAGAAGGGAGAAAAAAGGTTTATTGAAGACTATGTTATAGTATTGCAATAAAAAAGAAAATATATGAAGGCCTCCATTCTTCCAGGAGATATGGATGACGACAAAAAAAATGGCTTACTTAAGATACAACCCCTGTAACCTCAACCCATTAAAGTCTCAGTCGCGTTTGTAGGACGCTCTAAATTCTCAAATAATGAATAGCATATAAGATACTGAATACTCCGTTTCCATCGTGCTAATCTAACCCTTTGAATTGTTTGGATAGTAGACTATTCAAAGAATAACAATTGTTTGGCTCAACCAACAATAAATACCCCCCTTCGAAGGGAACGTGGTCTCTGGGAACGCCCCTTCGACTCCCCGAAAAGAAAGGGATGGTTGAGTATGAAAAAAGAGATTGTCATTCCTTCATATTCAAGGGAAATATATAAAAGGGGTTAGTCACCTCTTTAAAAATCCCAGGAATTTTCTCCATACGACCGTATCATATTCGCGTCATCAACGCCTCCAAACGTCTAGGGAACGTGACTAACAAGAAGGGGTTTTTAGGATAATTCAGTTCTTAAAGTGAGATTGATAAAAAAAATGAACGTTCTACAATTGCCCTGAAAAGCTCTCGAAAGGTTTGTAGGCACAGCGAGCTTAAAATTTTAGGTTGTTGTACCATAGTTTAACGCAAATTGATCATCCAACTCCCCCGAGGACAAGGAAGCAAAGATAAAAAGTTCTACAGTTGTGTCTATGGAGTACAAGATAAAAGACGTTACTGTGCAGTGTACGTAATGTCTTAATTGTAGAACATTTTGTTTTTATGTCAAATACACACACACACACAAAAAAATGGTTCGACTATACTTCATCTGAAAGAATAGCCTTAATGCGTTGTTTCGCTAGAATGTGAGCTTGACGTGTAGTTCTCTCCGGTTGGGAACCCAATGTCGATGTAGGTTCCTCTAAAGAGGACGCGTCATCTAAATTAAAAATATTATTAGAATGGATTTCTAAAGGGTATAGATGCACTATAGCTCGTAGTGAATCTCCCCATTCTTTTGGTATTAATGAAACTGATCGGACCGTACCCATCGGAGAAGTTTGAAGAGTTTTTACTATGCCTTTTAATTTTCCATTTCAAACGGAGGACCATCATCCTCCACCAAGACTACACACCGATAGCAATGTTAGGCATGGCCAAATCATTCCAAGATGCTTAAGTTAAGTAAGAATTAGTCCCTACTCCATGCACACTGGATTTTGGGAATAAGCGAAGCGTACGATACCTGTTTATTTAATTTACCGGGTCCCGGTAAGTAATGTCCGACTCTAAAAGCTCTTTCTGGAATAGGAAAAGTGTTAGTTTATGGGTATGAGGGTGTGAGAGGCTCCTCGCAATGAAGCTCGTCTCCCACAAAGGTGAGGTTTTCCCGGAATGACTCTAAAATTGTTTTTTCCGCCTCGGTGAATCGTTCATTTGGTAGGATGCCAATGTGTGATAGAGACCACAGTCGGTCTAAATCCTCAGTGGGGAATGAAGCTTCCTCTCCTTCCTCTTCTTCTGGTGCACTGGAAGGAAACTGCTGTTTCTCCACCTCCTCCACCTCCTCTTCATAGCTAAGTTCGGAAGGAAGATGTTCCACTCCGATTTCTTCTTCGCGTTTTGTGGAGGAGGGGTGGTGCTCCTTATTGAAGGGGATTGTTTCGGGTCTAAAATCGTCATAGAGACGAACTTCGGCCCGATACGTTGAAACGACCGAAACCTGTGACTCAGGATTGCTGGAAACAAAGGGTAAATCCCCCCAAATTAATTTTCCAACGTTGGTATCCATCAGGTTGATTCCGCGGAAAGTCTCATATGACTTCAAAAATCGAGGAAGAGCGTCCGAGCCAAGAAGAATCCCTATATCTGTCACGGTATTTCCAGTGGGATAAGGGTTGGCTAATTTGACATGATGTCTACGTAGCATCCTTGTTGTCTTGACCAATCCAGGGATATGAACATCTGTGGGAAGGTGATCAACAACGATAGCCGAGATGGGAATGATGCCATCTTCCGTCTTAATTTTTAAAGTCACGACATCACGCAACATGGCGGGGCCATTTTGATTGATGCCGTTGATAGCTATACGAATTTTGGAGTGAGGAACACATTGCAATGCTTTCACCACCGAGCGAGATACGAGACTGCGTTGCGAGGCTTGATCATAAAGCGCTCTTACAAGTATAGTCTTGTCTCCTTTATAAACAGATAAATCTGCTAATGGTAAAGCAACTCCTCTATTTGCTGAGAGGAGTGTTGTCACATTCGAAGTCTCCTGAGGAGGAGACGTGGGTTGTGTCTGTGGGGAAACGTTTGCCCTCTGGCTCTGGTTTCCATTTTGACGACAGAACACTACATGATGATCTGTTGCCTGACACTTAAAACAAGGCCTTTGGTTTTTGCAATTGGAGGTGGTGTGGTTCTGAGCCAAACACCTTTCACACCAACCTTGGGCCTTAACAACCTGTTGTCTCAATTCTGGTGTCGGAAGCAAGACACACCCCGAAGGATAATGCGGTCCCTTACAAAATTACATATTATGACTTTATCCCCAGTATTCTGATTGGTGGGGGCCGCATTTTGAGCAGGTTGTTTCGTAGAGTGGGATTTTGTTCCCGTAGTAGTCAAAATTGTTGAAGCCTTCGGTTGGGCTCCTGTGAACTTCTGTTTGTTTGTTGGTGATTGTTGTGGGGTGTTACTTCCTTTAGATGATTCCCTGGTCTCCTTAGCTCCTTTGGTTTCGGAAGCAATTTGTCTAGATGCTTCCAAAAAAGAGAGGGCTTGATCTACCATCTCCACGAGAAAGTCTAGAGTCCAATTTTCTTTGGCCTTGCCCCAGGGTACTTTGTCTTTTATCTCCTGGGGTATTTTCTGAGCTAGGAGGGAACCTAGAATGATTGAGCAACTCTTACAATCACCAACCATCTCCTTATTCTTAAGGGATTCTACATAGCAGAACAAATCTGCTTTAAATCTATACAGATCCTCATGATTATATTCAGGGGAAGACAGTCCACATAATTTCAAAATTAGCGTCTCAATGACCTTGGCTTTGTTACCAAAGTCATTTTTGAGCTGCTTCAGAACAATCTGGTAGTTCTCTTCGACCCGTGAGTATCCGGAAACAAGTTTCAAGGCATTACCCCTTAAGCAGTCGAAAAGAAGTTCCAATTTAATATTGTCCTTATAACCGTGACCTTCTGCTATTGACTCAAATGATTCCATAAATGATTGAAATTCAATTGAATTTCCATCAAATAGTGGTAGCTTTTTAGTAGGAGGCCTAAAAAGACCGAAGTTATGGTTGTTCCTAGAGCAACAAGAATTCCTCGTTGAGGAAGAAGTACATGAACCTTTATTAGATTTTTTCATAGAGTTCAGATATTCATCAGCACGATTTATTTGTTCTCTGATCATCCTTTGAATTTTAAAACATTCGGTATCGTCTGCAATGAATAATGAACCGTTCAAGGAGTCTTGAATGATCTTGTCACTCTCGTCAAGTTTTAAACTGATGTCGTTTAATAATTGACTAAGTGTGAGAATAGACGCTGAAGAGGCCTCAGGAGCTGATAATAAATCTTCAAGTTCGGTAGAGGCAAGACTGAGACGAGCCCTTTGAGATAAACGTACTCGTTTTGAGTCCCTGAGCTCTTTTGTGTCCGTTGAATCCACATTATTCAAATCAGATATGTTCTCAACAGTGCTGTTGCTACCTAACTCTGATGTAGACTCCGGGATAGACAGAAGGTCTGTTGCCGTAGTCGTTTTTCTTTTGATATTTTCGTTCCGAATGGACCCTTCCTCTTTCGATGCCCCTGAATTGGAAATTCTCATGGGGCTAGGCCCCTTTGCTCCCTTCGACCTTGTCATAATCTTATATTTTAATTAAAATACCAAAAAGGAAAGGTATATACAAAATATTAAAGCACGTCCAAAAAAACTGCGTTTTGTGTCTGTCTGTCTACTGTAAGCCAACAAATACAGACAAACAAAAAGAAAATATATATATAAAAAAATAGAGAAAATATTAAAAACCAAAAAAAATATGTCTGCTTCCTCAAGCGATGTAAGTTTGATATATACAAATTAAAAATACAGGCAAAAAATTAAAAATATTATTTTAGAAAAGGAAAAACATAAAAAAAAGCGAACTTAAAAAACTATCCTATGGTATATACATATAGAATCTTCTTATCTAATATCTATGTACAAACAACCAGGAAGAAAAGGTCATAATAATAATAATAATAATAATAATAATAATAATAATAATAATAATAATAATAATAATAATAATAATAATAATAATAATAATAATAATAATAATAAAAAAAAAAATAATAATAATAATAATAATAATAATAATAATAATAATAATAATAATAATAATAATAATAATAATAATAATAAAAGCAAGAAAGGGCAAAAAACAAAAAAGATAAACAAAACAAAAAAGAACAAAAGGGAATTCAAACCGTACCCGCTTGTATATGTGTGCGTGCGCTTGTCTTGAAATAACAAAAATTTTTAACACACACTCTTATAGTTAAACGTGTGTTTGTGAATGTGTATTAAAAGGAAGAAATGTTGAGTTCATTCGTACTGAATGAACTCTGCTCTAAGAAAGAAAAGAAAAAAATTAAATTAAATTAAAATAAAATCGAATAAATTTAATAATAATAAAAAAAAAATTAAATGAAATTAAATTTAAATTTAAATTTTAATTTTTTAACACGTTCTTACCTCGAGTTCTGAAACGGTAATAAATTGTCTTAAGTAAACAAAGTTCCCGATTTCGCTCGAATAAAATCATAAATAACATGTAATATAAACAAATTCATTGGAACGTCGCGCGTTCATCAAAGTCCCAGCGAAAAAACGGAGAAAGGGATATAAATCAGCAGCCGGTCTCGAGGTGGCAATCGGATTTATAACAAGTGGCAGGCGTAAAGGCAGAGTTACCGGCATAAAGATGATAAGGAGCGCGAAGGGCGATCGGGTATAAAGGTATACCAGTGCCGTAAAGGAAAAAGGTCACACGCGAAATGAATAATAAATGAGGGTTCACCGCTGGGCACTGCGATGTGCCAAACGGGGGTGGGGGATAGGTATTAAAACGTTGAGCGCCAACTGTCGAAATTTGCTTTTAACCTACGAAAAATGGGGGAGATATTGAGCGAATAAAAGGGGTAATATGCAGCCCCCCTCCCTCTCTCTCTAATTTTTAATCCCCCCTTTTCTTATAAACGCAGAAAAAGGTGTAACTCGACTTCTGTTTGTCTGTGTGTTCAATCCGCGTATAGGTACGTTCCGCCTCCCTACAGGATAGGCACACACAACAACACCAAATTAATAGTTATTTAAAGCCGTGGTACAAAAAAATGATGTAATTTAATTACGATTTAATAATTTACTGTAGTGTGAAGAAGGAAGGCCACCTCCGCCCCCCTGCTTTCTAAGTAGAACCGCTAATAAACATACATACGTACACGAAACATGTACGCACATATGTGTACTAAATCCACTTACAAAGCAAAAGGAACCCTCTCAAGAATATACAGAAAATTCTTGAGATACCTTTAAGAGAAATAAGGTGTACAGAAAATTGAGGAGAAAAAAAAACAGGACAGCGTGTTTCATATATCTCCAATAGATGAGACTGAAGAGATTTCAAGTATCATGCTTAAATTGCTCTAGTAGGATAGTTAGAGGATGCTTGTTTCTTCACAAATACAAATAATTAATCTCTGTGTATAAACCAACAATGGAAGAGTTACCTGGAGTTCAACTCAATAGATTCATCATACCCACACAATGGCGTACTTACGGAACTCGAATCAAAAGCAAGCAAGCACAATTATAGATCACCATTATTTACAATATGCAATTAGAAATTACACATAAATGCACTAAATAAAAAAAAAGATTGAAAAATGTAATTAGGCCTCTGCTTCAAATAAGATTGAAGAGACAAAGGCAAAACACAAACACAGCACTAAAACAAGGATACACTGTAAGTAGCGAATGCGATCAGTAAGAGGACCCACATGCGACTGAAAACAGGGGAGAATAAAGGGTGTGCCATTGGGTATTGGTACCAAGGTGTTGCAATCTTTGGTGAATGAGGGGATGACCTCACTCCGGTCCTGCTGGACATGAGAGAATGCAACAACAAATACCCCCCTCCCCATTATGAAACAAGGGAGATTGAAGCTATAGTGCTTCGAAAACAACAGCAACAATAAAAAAAATAAAAACAATTGGTCGAGATGTGAAAAAATTGTCGAACTAGCTTGCAAAGATGAATGGTGAGGGTATTTGAATGATTATTTTTCTGATACTATGGTACAACCCTTTGAGAGATAAAATAAGGCACTAGTGCTAAGCTTTGGTTGTTTCCTAGGGCAAGAAATGGATGCTACTATGGGGGAAGGAAAAGAAAGTAGAGTTTGATTTCCCACTTTAAGGTTATATGGTAATTTATAAGGATATGGGTTATAATTGCAATGAGTGATGTTGTTGCCAAGTACTGCTGATAATATACAGTTCTGGTAATTTATGGATTGGATAGGGTTTGAAGGGAAACAGATGTAATTAGAATCGGAGTGTCTGCAAGTGTCTTCTGACATGCTTTTACTGTAGGTATATTTTAGCGTTTTATGGTTGAGGAGATAGTAAGGGTCAGGGTTGTGTAATATAATTCTGGAATAAGTTTCATTGAAAGGAGTGGGGAAAGGAATTATATTGTAAGTTTCATAAGGAGTTTCTTCGGAAAAAGGAATGATTGTAGAGAGAAGGTAAGGGTTATTTTCTCGAATGAATGACCAAGAGAAAGATAAAAATTGGTAGAAAGTTTCGTGTGTAAGTGGTATTATTGGTTGGTGTTGCAATATATGACTACTATTACGGATGAGTTCAAGCATGGTATCGTAAGAATATAAATTTAAGGGGGTATTGTGTTGTTTAGCTGTCATCCAGATGTTTTGTACAGTCATAATAAGGTTGTGTATGTTGTCAGAGATTACCTTTTCTAAATTTAAGTATATGTTTAATTTTGAGATTTCTTGATGTAGTTCTATGGATGAGATGGAAGAATTTAGATACTTTGTTAAAACTATTAGATTTTCTTTAATGTCTGCTAATGTATTGGTGTTATTGTGTACTTGTTGTTTTAATTTGTAAAATTTGGTTCTAGTATCTTGTAAGAGGTTTATTCTGGTGTTAAGCTTTTGTATGTCGGACATGGTGGCTGTACCGAATAAATATTGTAAAGCAGTGCCACCGACATTCATGAGTCCTCTCTTGGGTCTAGTTTGGTTAATTTGATTTTGAACTTTTGAATGGGATAATATCCAGGGGTCTTGGGAAAGGATTATAAACTGATTTTGACTTTCTAGTAATAGTGAATTTATATAATTTAATTCTGGTGAAAGGGGGGTTACATCTGTGTGAAATCTATTTTTAAATCTATTCTGCAGATATGGTATGTAGGTAGTTGTTAGATAGCTATTGGGACTCACGATTTCCTTAATTTTGTCATGTAATCACTTGAACATTTTTAGATTGGTTTTTATTTCTAAATAACTAGTTATGAAATTCTGGTCTTCCTGCTGTGTCAATTATGATCCTGGGTATTTGTATTCGAAAATCTGATTTCTGGCTGTGTTTTCTTATTTCAGAGAGGTGTGGTTATGAAACACAGAATGAATGGGAAGATCAATTTCACCAGAACATGCTGGTTTGTGAAAGAATATTAAAAGCTTTTATGAGAAAAAAATTTTGATACAATGATTTATATGAATATAATGGAATTAATGATTAAAACTGTTGTAAAAAATGTATTTTTCTAAATAGATAATCTTAAAGTGAAAATGTATTTACAATTTCTTATTTTACATGTTTTGAATGTCCATTTGTCTAAATCATGCTGATTTTTGTGCATTGATGTAAATGTATGAATTGTTCTCCCCTTGGAACTTTTTTCTAAAAGAAAATTTAAACAAATATTTATGGCTTTGGAGGTCTCGGGGGAAAACCTCTACCTCTAGGAACGTTTTGTGGAGGTGGTAAAAGATATTGTTTGCCACCTCTAATTATTGTTCTCTGTTGTCTATTTCTCAAAGACATGGGATGAGGAATGTTGGTGTTTCTCATCGGGAAATTTGGAACATAGGTATGATCACGAGACCTGTTATCAGGTGGTGATGGAGGGGAAGAGTTCCTGGGTGTGGTTATAGGAAGTTTTGGAGCAGTGTCTTGTGTACAAGGAATTGGAAGATCTGACGGAGGTTGTAAAGGTCCTTGAGGAAGGGAGTGGAGTTGATATAGGTGGATGAGGAATTGGGATAGGATGGTCCACCTTGAAATGATATTGAGGAGGTAGTATAGGTGGAGGGGGAGATTGACTTCCTGACGCTGAAGGCTGAATTGGAGATGGAGAATCGTCAAAAGATAGTTTTGGAGGTATAGTGCTGGGAAAACCTTTGAAATTGAGTGTTATTTTGGAGTTTGGATGGTAGAAAAAGAAAAATTTGGGATTTTAGGAGGTGGGTAAATGAGAGTGGGAGGAAGGTTTTGACTGAGCTTGAGAGGGAGGGGTTGAATGAGATTGAGAGGAAGGAGGTGAATGAGGTGAGAAGGCTAGAGGCTTGAATGGAGATGAGATGGTAGAGTTGTTGAATTGAGAAAGTAGGTGTCACTGGGAGGGAGCCCATGTGGTGTATTTGGAGGGGGCGGTGGTAACTGAGAGTGTTGAGGTGTTTGTAAAGGAGGTGGAAGTTCTCTGGAAATAAATAGTGTGAGGAATAGCTGGGAGGATTTGGAGGTGTATGGTATGTGCTTGATTGATTTTAGGAGTGGCTCCTTTTAGATGTATAAGGGCGCCGTTGGGGGTTGAGGTTGCGAAATGGGGTACTTTATCTGCTTCTAAGTTTTGAGATTTTTTGATGTTCTCCCATGTGAACGATAAAATGTTTTTGATGTTTTTAAAACATTGTAAAAGCAATTTATTAAACTCACTTTCCAAATTTCAATTTTCGAAAAAAAAAAGCTTCTGTAACTTTCGGTTTTTTCACATCTAGTATAAAAGCATAATCACCTACTCTAATAGGTGTGGAAGTTGCTTTTTTATGTTGCCTATCATTTGTTTTTTTTGCGTTTTTGTGAAGGTGTTGGAGAGCTGAGTGTTAAGATATCAGAGAATGAAAGATTAGAGTCTTCGCAAGATTCTTTATATATAGTCATGAATAGATTTTGTGGCTCAGAGCCTTTAGTAAAAGGAGAGAATAATAATGGGGAAGATTCCCGAAGGAAGTCGTTTGTATGTAAGAATACACAGGAAAATGGGAAGTACAACCGATAGAAGAATTGAAAGTGGAGTTAATCGCAATATGAGTAAAAGGAATTAATTTACTCCAATTGTTGTGATTTGAATTTACGTAATGCCTAAGATGGTTTGCAATATTCAAATTTTTTCTTTCCACCAGGGAGTTAGATTGAGCAAGGCGGAGAACAATATTTCCCCCTTTAATACCACACTGTGAGCATATTAAATAACTGAGACGTAAATTCCGGTGCTTGGTCCGTAAGAATTACTTCTGGTGCGCTGTGCCTGCATATAATTCTTTCCAGAATCGCCTGAGCAACATTTTTTGCGCTGTGTTGAAGTAGCGGGACCAGCTCAACATATCCTGTGAGGCTGTCCTTCAGGACCAAAATATATTTTTTTCTTTTTTCAGGTGTATGGACCCAGAACTCTAGATGACTTTTGCGAAAGGCTGTAGGGCAGCGGATATGTTGATTTCTGCATTATTAGTTGTATTTACCTTTTACTCACTGGCATGGGTGCAGGGTACTGCAAGTTCTTTCACCAGCGTATATAGTTTGGAATATATATTTTCTTTAATGCGGTGGACTGTTCTCTCTACTCCTCAATGCTCGGAAGGTAGAGAGTCATGATAAAATTCAATGATAGAATGTATCATTGAATCTGGAACTTTTATAAGAAAACTACCATTTTGAGTGGCATAGTGGAGGATATCGTCAATCAAAACATGCAGAAAAGTGTCTGCAGAAGTATCCTGTTGATTTAGAGGTTTGTTATGTGATAGAGGAGGTTTTGCAAAGGCATAAAGATCTGTTAATCTATTGCACGCTTTTTGCTCCTTTACAAAATTTTCTTTTGTAAGATGAAAGCGTGTGGTGGGTAAAACAGTATTTTGAGCAAAAGTATGACTTAGAGGTGGTGGATTTCTGCTTAAATAATCAGGAATGATATTTAATTTATCCTGTTTATATATAATGGCCCATTAACGGCTTCCTTCTTCCAAATGTGGTCATTTAAGGTAACTTAAATCCTAGCATTCCAAACTATTGGGCTGGGGCTTCAAAAAATCTGATAAGTCTGGATACTCTTTTCCTTATATAGATTATAGTTAATATATACTATATATATAATATTATTATACATATGATATAATACATAATATAATATAATATATCTTATGAGATAATATATATATATCCGTTCATATATATATATATATACTATATATATATATAGATTATATAATAATATTGAGTATTAGTACTAAATAGACTAAGCGGTAATATACTATATATTAGCTATATATACATAGTATATATAATATATAGTTTAGATAATACGCTATACGTAACTATAATATAGTATAAGTAATATATATATATTATTCATTAAATCCGTTGACTATAGGTTATTTAGCTACATAGATTATATTAATATTATCACTAATATAAAAGAATATACATTATCCTATATAAATCGACTAAATAATTATATAATGTATTATATCATTGATAATATATAAGATAATAGAGTATAATACTATTCTGACTAACGTTATATATTACGTACTGTATATATAATTATTTATATTATATGAATAATATCTAATATATATATAAATATATATATCAATATATGCGATTCTAGCTGTTCCAGCGCGTATATTAAGTATATATAATAGGCGCTCAATAATACTAGTATTATAGGTATAGTATATAATATATATATAATATATATATATATATATATATATATATATAATAAATATATATATATATATATATAATATATATGATATATACTATATATATATCGATATTGAACTAATACGATCGTTATATATGGGTACGGTAGCAGCTTTCAGATCGTACCTTTTATATATATGTTTATTCATAAATATCATTATTAATCTACGTAATAACACCGTATATAATTATCATTCTACTAACTACGTAATATGCCGCGAATACGCATTTAGGAGTAATAAGGTGTATGAACTATGTATTATTGCATATATGGAGAATTCCTGAAACGTTATCTATATCCTTCCTTAGTTAGAATATAGCTTTCAATAAAGCTTCTTTTAGCTTATCGTAGGCCGCTGAATCTATTTAGGCATGCGTCAATAAGTAATCAAGGTTTCCCTGTTAACAAGGCCCTTAAGTAATATGCCCAATCATTCTGGTTCCACACTATTGGCCATCAGCGATCACTTAAAATCTTCTCTGTGCGAATAATCGAAATTTCTCTCTGTTCATCGAATCAAAAGGAGGAAGGTTTGGGGCTCTGGCTTTACCATTGATGTGTTCTGCAGTTTTGCTAAATTAGCGGCTCTTGATTGTTATTCGAATCTTCTTAGTTCGAATTCACGTCTTTTTCTCCTTTTTAGCAACTTCTCTTTCCGCTGTATCTTTAGCGAATTCTCATTCAAATGTTTTTTTGACGGTTTCTAAACCTAATTCAGCCCTTTTAGTGCTTTCGTAGTTTTTTTTTATTATAAATTCTCTCGCCTCTTCTCTTTTTAAACGTTATTTCTGTGATAATTTTGACCGCAGGGAAAAGAAAGTGATTCCCGATACGGGTCAATTGATTTCACTGGTTTTCGTTTTACTGGTTCGCTCACAAAGAAAATCATTCTTCCAAATAGCGATAGGCTAGGCTTGTAGTAAGTCTTCCCTTCAACTTTCGAACGTTAAATCCAATTTATTGAGGAATTTCTAAAGCTTCTTTTATTTTATTTTTGCTTCTCAAAGATTTTTCGATCTCGGACTGAGCCCACAATTTATTGTGACAACAAGTGCGAGTAGGAAGAAATATATGACTAATTCCTGGAACTCTTTTAAAATACGGTTAGAAATGTATTTATTAATTACTCATAATTATATATATATAAATAATAGTATATATAATATATATTATATATATATATATATATATATAATATATATATATATATATATATAATTATACTATACTATATTATATATATTATATATATATTATTATATATCCTATTATATAATATTCTATACGTATAGTATATATATATATATTTTATATATATATATATAAATATTATATTATCATAATACTATACATTATTTCTATAGGCATGTAGTATATATTCCATCGACAACTAAACCGGACAATCCTCCATAGTATATAAGGTTCTAACTCTACTTATCATCTCATTATATATAATATAATAAATTATATATACCTACAATTAATCATAATAATCATAATAATATATAATATATAGCATATATACAATATATTATATATTTATATATATAATATTATATATATAGTATATACTGCATTTATTCCATTAGTGATATATTATTACTACTTATGCTAATACTTATTATATATCAATCTCTGATCATATATTAGTCTTCAATACTCATTAGTACTAATTCTCAACTTACTCCTATCCCTATAAGTCTAATAGTATATCATTAACAATTTTTCTCTTGAATACACCTTGCAGGTAAAAAATTTGAGAAATCTTAAGTTTATCAAATGGAAAGCCCAAATTTTTGCTGCTTTAAAATAAAAGTTTCTACCTTGAAATCCTCTTTTATGGGCAATAAACATTTGCGGAATATTTTTTCCTAAATTTACTGCCTCATTAAATAGTGGTTTGCGGTCTTATCTTCTGCTATAGCCTTCCTGCTTCTCCACCTTCCTTCTTATGTTTGCAATGATTTTCTCAGGGAGCTCCTATGCTCCTCTGGTTTTCTCTCGATGTTCAGCAAAGACGAGTAGATGTAGTGCAGCGATAGCTTTCTTCGATGGCTTGGTTGGTCAGGATAGGCTTGAGTTTTGATTAGAACTGTGATTCAAACCAAAGACTCGCATTACATAAATGGATTTATTTCTCTATGTTGGTGGTGCTTAGATGATTTACTAGTAAATACTTTAAATTACTATTCCATTGCATAATATTTATTTCCAAAATACTTTCATTCAAAGATTAAACTGAACGCATTTAATTTACTATACTTTTTCATCTACAATAATCATCTACCAGTAACAAGGCATACATCATTGCCATCTTGTTACATAATATTATATTAATATAATATTGTATATTGTGATATAAATAATATTATTTTTAATAACAAAGATATATTTATATCTTGTTAAAATATATATATATATATATATATATATATATTCATTCTATATATATATATATATATATAATATATATATAATATTATATATATATAATATATATATATATAATATTATATAAATATTATCATATTATATATAATAATATATATATATATATGGTAGTATATATATATTATATAATAATATATATTATATAATAAATATATATATATTATATATATTATACTATATTATAATATATATATATAATATATATAATAATTATATTAATAAATATCATATATATAATATATTATATATTATAATTAAAATATATATATATCATATATATATGTAAAATATATATAATATATATATATAATATATTATAATATATATATAAATATATATATATTATATATATATATATTATATATATATATATATTAAATATATATATATATTAGAATATATATATATATATTATAATAATAGCTATGATAATATATATATATATAATATATATATAATATATACTATATATATAATATATTACTTGAATAGGAAAAGCACACGTATTTTGATGAATGTTAAACTAAATTTGAAAATCAAACAACTTTTCGGAAATCGTAATTTCCATCATCAGGTGAAATAAACTATAATAATAAAAACAATAACAATTTTATAAGGGATACAATAATTTTTTTTAAAAATTTTAAGTGACTAATTTTTTAAATTCTTATATGAATTATTAATAATATAGTCAGTAACCTATTATCGGTCTGCCCTCTTATACTATTTAGAATTAATCCATATCAAATCAAGAAAGTTCACATATTTACAAGGATGGATCATAATTAGAAGAAATATGATATAAAACGTCGCTCTCCATCAGTAAATAACTTAGATTTACAAAATAAAAGCATTAAATATATTTTTCAATATTTAATGGTAACTAAATTATTATTACAAACATTTAATTATTGACATACATCAGAAAATTCTTAGAAGCTCATCCAGACAAGTCTCAGAGGATCCCAAGTTCAGATGAAAGCGAATGTAAGACAAACAAAGCTCTCTCGAGCCAGACGGATCATTGAGTTCAAGGAGAGTTAAAGTTAGCTTTGTAGTTTAAAATTGACGCCTGCGACCTTCTCGACTATTGTTGAAGAGGATGCGGAGTCTTAATTGTTGATGAATTATATAATAGCTAGGTCCATAAAAATGATATGTTGGTATGGTTGATAAGTATAGCTTGTTTGTAGTTAATTTATGATTTGAAATTATTGTAATTAAATGGTAAGGTCTGAGTATGTGAGTGGTTCATAATAGCGGTAAATGGGGAAGTCGTTGTGTAATTCAATTCCAAGTTTGTCACGAGTTAGAGAATTATGCTCAGTGTCTCATCGAATCCTCAACGTGACATTGACGCAAGCTGCGCCACTTAGGTTAGCAATTATTCAGCGCTTGTTATAACAGAGTAAGATTTATTAAATTACTGAGGACGAGAGCTGCAGGACATGATCCTTTGATGGATGCAAACATGAGAGATCATGGACGAAGTTGTGAATACCAAATTAACGTTCAATTGGGGAAAATAGCACTTGCAAAAGGGAGGTTATTCCTTACGAAAGTTTCACGAAAAATTTTCATAAAAATGTTTTAAAATTTTTTTTATATGTCACAAACTGCATTTCAAAGCTGAATACGTTAGAGTCTTGGGTGTAACGAGAGTTCAAAAAAATCCTTTATATATTTTGACTAATGAAACGTCCACAGGGTGAGAATGATCTTTAAAAAATTAAGGAGATAATTAAATTCTTCATGCATGGGAGTCGAAGATTAGAAAATAACATTATAGGCTCTAGATATTAGGAGTTTTTAGTACTGTTCACTTATATATAGTGAGTATTACTAAAAAATTTAACCGGGGTGGGACCCGGAAAAAGTCTTTTTACGATAAACATTTATGGTAAAATTTACATCTGTTTTTTTAATTAGCATATATAAAAATGGTATGGTGCCGTTAACTTCATCTTATTTTGTAAAATTAATATTATATATAATAAAATTAATTATATAATATAATATATATATTATATATATAATAAATTATATATATATATATATATATATATATATATATATATATATATAATGATATAGTAACACAGTATATAAAATATATATATATATATATTATAAATTTATATATATATAACTATATAATTATAAACTACTATATATTATATATATGGTATATAACGTATATACATATATATATATAGTTAATATAATAATTATATATAATTATATTAATTAGAATAATTCGTTGTGATATGTAATTATCATATTAATATTATATTAATTTTATATTTAATCGTAATATATCGAATATAGAATAGATATATATATTATTAATATACTATATATAATACTATAATATATAGTTAGTTATAATATAATGTATCATTGGTTCCCAGATATATTAATATTGCAATGTATTACTAATTATAGAGTGTGTCGTTAGGTCGCCAGTTCGTGAACTATGACACTTATATTCTTAACGATAGTAGTATAATCGACTCTGATGTTATATTAATATTAATTATATCATTATAAATATATATATATATATATATACTATATTGTTTTATATATAATAAATATTTAATAATAATATATAATATATATGTAAATATTTATATATATATATATAGTTATATATAAGTATATATATATATATTATACTATATATATATTACTAATATATTAATTATATATATTAATATTATTTAATATATTTATATATATTTATATATTAAGTATTAATTAATGTATTATATACTATTATATTATATATATATTATTTAATGTTAGATATATTAATATTAAATATATATTATATATATATTATATATATATTATATATATATATATTTTATATAGATATATATATATATTAATATTATTATTGATTATATTATAGTATTATTATAATATAATAATATATGATAATTATATATATATTATAACTATATATATATATTATATAGTATAATAAATATATAATATATATATATAGTAGTAATATATTATTATAATATTAATATATTAATATATATATATATAATTAATATAATATATTATATAAATATATATATACTATATTATATATATACTAATATATTATTATAATTATCCTATTACACTTGGATATTAATTATATATATATATAGCTATATATATTATATAATATATATATTGATATTATCTATAAATATTATAATTATATTATTTAATATTAAGTATATATTAATATATAGTTAAGTATATATATAACTTATATTAATATATTAATATTATTATTATATAATGTAGAGTCTGAGCTCCTATATAGGACCATTAGAATTATATTAATGATTAATTTATATTAAATATTAAATATATTATATTAGTATATTATTATTATATAGTATCATATATATTAATATTAAATTTCAGTGGATATATTTATAATATTATATTGCAATAATTATTATCAATACGTGAAACGTTCTATCTATATCCTCTTACATGAATAGATATTATCGAGCTTTCATAATTTATAATGCTTTCTATTAATTAGCTGTTATCGTTTAGAGTGCGTGACTATGCATTAGAATATATTCTAAATTTTATTGAGGTGTCCGATATACCAGCGTCAATTAAAGTTAATATCAATAGTGGTTTTACCCTTTTAATCCGGATCGCCTGTTGCCGCTCGTTAAAGTTAATTATGCTGCTGATCACGATATTGTTATATTGCTTTAGGTTTTCCGATCAGACTCCATTGGACATCGTGTTGTTTCATCCCAGTCTGATTCATATCTTTAAATAATCTATTCTGGGATGATCATACTCGCTCTCGAGAATGTGTTTATCTGTGTCTGGGCTGTTGATTACATTTCAAAAGGGGTAAGTTGGGGCTTCTGGCCGAATTTACCAAATAATTATGTGTTCTATGCGAGTTTTGCTATTAAATTTTAGCGGCTCTTGTTAATTGTTATTCGAATCTCTTAGTTCGTATAATTACGATACTTTTCTCTCCTTTATTTAGCAACTCGATCTTATCTCAGTCAGTAGTAGTTATCTTTAGCGTTAATTAATTCATCATTCAAACTTGTTTTTTTGAACGGTTGTTTGAAAGCCTAATATTACTAGACTACCTTTTATGGTACTATTCTAAGTAGTTATTATTTTTTATTATTTATAAATTCTCTTATTATTACTTCCCAATTTTTTATAAAACTATATTTCTATATTGAGTTAGTTAATTTTACGGGACAGGCTAAGATAGTAGTAAATAAGAAATGACTCTTTATAAGTCTAATAAATCATTATTCGATCTGGAAGGAGAGGTCAAGTATGTAGAAAATTAATATAATTCTATGCCATAATTTAATACACCAGAGTAGGCTAAGGCTATATATTATATATATGTAGATTAAGGTCTTCCCTTCATACTTGTAGTTCGAATTTGCGTGTTTTACTAAAAATAAGGTGCTAACGCTTCTTTTTATATTTTATTTTTGGTATTTTACTCAAAGATTTTTTCTTAAGATCTCGGACTTGAGCTTCACAAATTTTAATTGTGTAACAACAGAGTGGCGTAATATAGTGATAGTAGAGGTATAAGATTAAATATATGGGATCTCAATCCTGACTATCTTATTTTAAAAAATACGTCTATAATAAGAGATGATTATATATTATATATATAAGTATATATTATTATTAACTACTATATTATGATGTTATTATATATTATAACTTCATAACTAATACTATATTATATTGCATTAATATATATATATGACAGCTATTTAGTTTAATACTATACTTAATATAATATATATATTATATTATATTACTATATATATTATAGTTATAGTATATATATAATATATTATCTTAGTAGTTTGTAAAGTATTGCTATATTATATATATATATATATAATTATATATCTATCATAGCTATACTATAATGACTATATTTGATATAGTACTGTTTATCTAACTAATATTACTCTAGATACATCTATAGCTTCTTTAGTTATGGTCCAGCAATTTTAATTATTATATATGTAATAATTATATGCATGTAGTATATAGCTATATCCCTAGAGCTATTTAGATACATATTTCTATTAATCTATTACGATATTCACTATTGGATTATGATTGTTTTTTTTATCTATTAATTATTGGTTACTATTGGTATAGATTAATAGTATAATTCATAAGCTATATATTTATATTGACTTATAATTTAATATGAGTATACTTAAGTAGATATATATATATATATCTATATTAATTATAAATAATTCTCATTATTATTTACATGACTACTCATAGTTTCTATATATCATAAATACGTATAACGATATTAACAAGAAGCACAAAAACAATATTGCAAAAGCTTTTATATTGATATAATATAAATAAGAAATTTTTACCAGTCTTTTTAAATAAAATCTTACTCTCACCTATTATATAATTAATATATATTTAATTATAAAGTATATTTAATAATTATAGTACTTATGAGATATTATATATTATTATATTATAATTAATATATATATATTACTATATATATTAATTATTATATTATATTATAATATATATACTATATAGTAAGTTATTATATATTAATTTATATATCTTATACTAGTATATATATATATAATTATATTAGTTTAATATTATATCATAAGATCTTTCTCTTGTGAAATCACGCTGCTAGGCTCAATATAGTATAAATTTGAGATAATCTTAAGTATAATATCATAATATGTAGAATGACCCATATTATTATTGTAGTCATTTTAAAAATTTCTTATTTGAAAATTACTATCGCTTAATAAACATTAATTGGATATATTTTTGTTTCCTAAATTTTACTGTCATTAAAATGTATTGAGTTATGCTATACGGGTATCTTGTCTGCTTATAGCCTTTCACTTGCATTCTCCTACCCTTTCACCTTATCTTATGTTTAGCTCACTCAAATGATTTTCTCAGGGAGCTCCCTGTTAATGCTCCTTATTCATGTGATTTTCTCTCGTAATGTATCACAAGCAAAGTATTAAAAGAGTGATATTGCTTGGAGCTAATTTCCAGCAGACTTGAGGTCCTTGGTAGGCTAGGATCGTATAAGGATACAGGATCGGCTGTATTTAGAGTATTTGACTAAAGTAGGAACTCTAGTGTTTCAAACTATAACTCGCACAATTATGATTAAATAAAAATGAATTTTATTAATCTCTCATTAAGCATTGATAGATAGTATATATTGCATATATATGATCTCTAACTGGTATGTTACTTTAGTAATAAATATCTTTTCTATAGATTTTTTCATAATTGCATAAATTTATATATATTTATTCGGATTCAGTAGCATATACATTGTATTTATCTTATTTTTAGCTATTAAACTGAAATTACAGTAAAGTAACTAATACTATTTGTGATTATTAATTCTTGATATGAAAATGTCCATTTTTTTTTTAACCTACTACTACATTCTGCATCTTCGTTACCTTTTCTGAGCCCAAATTATTATCTTAATTAAAACATTAATTATAACTACTACTAACTATATATATATATATTTAATAATATATGATTTATAATATTATTTATAACTATCAGCTATACTATAATATATATACTATTATTTATAATCTCTATAATATTATATATATATATATATAAGTATATAACAGTAAAATAAAATTTCATATTGATATATTTGTAATTACTATTATATACTTATATCACGTATTTTATCATACTTATTACGTACTGTCGTTCTGATATAAATCTATTGCTCTTAGTATTATCCCTGTACCTCGGTTAATACTTCTATTTAACTATATATATTTCATCATAATATCTTTATGATTAATTAATTGATTGATCAATTTATTAATTAATATATTATACAGATATATTAATATATATTATATGAGCACATATTAATATAATATATATATTAATAAGCTTAATTAATATATATGTATACTTATATGTATAATAATAATAATATATCATATATTAATATATTTAAATATATTAACTATATAATATTAATATAATTAATATATATATATAGTACTTTAATACTAGTTTTATATATTTTTAGCATATTTTTAGCTTGTTTGTTCTATTATATATACATATATTTAAGTCTATATTTAGTACATTATAATTTAGTCACAATTACTATATTATGCTAACATATTTTTTCATAATGTT